>JAZGTJ010001743.1:0-49346 GCA_036877575.1 Botia almorhae | reverse complement strand
TATATATATACACGCACTTACACACACAAACCTAAACACACTCCTCGCATTAGTGCACAAGCTAACTTGAATCACACACACTCAAACTAAGCAAATACAATACTAATACACAAACATTCATACATATTTAAAAATATACACACAACACACCCTATCCCTAGCACCCCTTCTATGCTAGTGTACCTTGGTCCCTGGAAGAGTTTTTGGACCCCTGAGAGACATCCAGCTGATTGTGAAAGCTGTTTTTGCAGCGCCACTGTGAGAAGTTACACAATGCTGGCCAAGAAATAGAAAGCTGTAGCACTGCAGCCCCCAGGCGCAAACCAACAACTATCACCATGGAGCACTGTTTGACCACAGTCACAGCTGCTGCAGAAAAGACCTACTGGGAGGTAAAAATGGGACATAGACAGTATCCACAAGTAAAATGCAAACACAAACACATGTTCATGCACAATATTGCATCAACTAGGCTTGGAATTTACAAGCATCCTACACTGTGCGGGATGTAAACTAAGAGGTGTACAAGTAAAGCCAGATGCTTTACAGTATATAACCATCAAAACAATCACAACACAAACTACGAAAACATAAACAGTTTATAAATAGAAAATGTTCGATTCATTAAAATATCCACCATTAGCAGCTATTACAGCTCTGCATAATCTAAGCTGTCGGTTTATTCAAACATTGACTTGATATGTTACTTCAAGCCTCCTGAAGGATTCCCAAAGATGATTCACACTGGTTAGACACTTCTTACGGACATCACGGTCCAGTTCCTCCCATAGTAGCTCAATTGGGTTGAGGTCGGGTGATTGGGGAGGCCATTCCAGGCATGTCCATGACAGACAAAATAATTTATTATTGCTGGTCTTCAATGATAAAGTCAAGTTACTTTAATGTATTTGCACCAAAAAATGATAAGGATTTATGCTGATATCTTCCAAAACCACACTTTGACAGGGGTGTTTTCAAACTTTTGGAGAGCATTGTACTTCATGTTCTTTTAAGTCTGTAGTCAGCACAGTCCCTACAACAGGCAGCAAATGCAGAATGCAGAACAGGCAGAAAATGGACAATTTCGATACACTTTTATCACCTTTATGTTGAACTGTTTCTAACTGACACATCTTAAAATGCAGCAGGCACGGCACAAAACGCATAACAACAAGATGTGACACCTAAGATATCGGTCTGTATAAGTATATAGACAAACTATTTAAAAAAGAAAAGACAGAATACAAGAATCCATGTTATGTGAACGTCCCCTAGGTCTACCTTCAACAGACTGACAAACTCTGCAAAATGGATTCCTTTGGACTGTGTCTAATGATATGCAAATAAATATATGGACTTTTTAGATCACTTTTTGTCTGTTTAATGCCCGGAATATGTCTGCCATGAAAATAATTTAAATTATTTTCATTTAGAGCATTTTCGATTTTTTAAAGAAAAAGGACTATGTAAAGTGTAGTCCCAGAGACAGTCTGGCAGTCAGCAGTTAAGCAAATTCATTCAACATCTATTTGTGTCAGACATGGACTACTACAATTTAGGCTAATTCATAGGCTACGCTTTTAACTGGCGAAAATATTCTCAGAAATAAACATAACATGTAGATGTCACAGAGGTGAGGCTACTTTAGGTCATATGTTTTGGACATCTCCAGCTCTAGAACCATTTTTGTCTACTGTGTTTGAGACATTTTCATATAATTGTCAAAAGGAGATTGAACTGGATCCAATAATTGCGATATTGGGTGTGACATCTGAGAACCTCTCCCTACCATCCGGTCAGTTGGATGCATTGGCTTTCTCTTCTTTGTTGGCCCGATGACTTCTTTGTTGGCCCGATGACTCCTCCAATGGAAGTCAAACAAACCACCAACACATATCAAGAGGGTAGAAAGTGTCATGGCATATTTAAAGTTAGAGAAACTCAATACTCCATGCAAGGCTCCATTAAGACTTTAAAAGGCTCCATAGACTTTTTAGAGACCTTTCCTTTTGTGTTTTGAGGAAAGATTCATTCCAAACACTAATTGCAAGCTCCCCCCCATCACCTCCCAAGCTAGCACCCCCCCCCCATCACCTCCCAAGCTAGCAGTTGTGTTTTTGTGATGTTATGTAAAGAATTTTATTTTGATGTAATTGTTGTGTAAATTTTGAAAAAAAAATCTATGAAAAGATTTGTCTACTACTACTTAGGGCATTTTCAGCAAATATTACCTAAATGTAATTAATTGCAATAAATATGATTTATTAATTAGTATACCGCATAATTAATTTGATTACAATTTTTTTTTATGCCTGACAGCCAAACTATAAACAACAATGACAAAATCCACACAAATCACATAAATGGGGTGGTGAAAATGTAATGGTTTATAATCTGGGCTGCTAAAATCTAGTTTTACAGATTTAATCCCACGTACATCACAAGACAGCTCACAGTTAAGATCAAGGACAGGTCATGGTGAACTGGTCGCTCCTGAGGGTGGTGCTTGCAATTGAATAACTGCAAGTTGTTTGGATGTAAAGCATTTAATAAATGGTAAGCAGATGGTAAAATAAAAGGCAATTTCAACTGTCTAGGAAGTTCAACCCTCTGTTCCCACAGTCAAAAAACAGAAAAACATTGAAACAGTGGACGAGAGGGAGAAATATGGAAAAGATAAAGGACACAAAATTAAATGTAGTTACTCTGGGATGATCCCTACTTTGAGAGATGATACTGTGGAGCGCCAATCATTTTTACAACTCAGAGACAGTGTCACGGGCTCAGCTCCATATAAAACCACTACTAGGCTTAGCAGCTTTATGTAGGCAAGAAAACAAACCCTGAACATTGAGCCAGAGGAGACAGTCCACCATACTCTGCCTAACAAAACAGCCTTATCATTGGCAATTATGTTTGACAGAAAAAAAAAGGATCAGGGATTAGGACAAAAAGGCAGAGCCTGGAAGCTGCCATGCTTTTTGTCAAAAAAGTCTCCATCTAGTCTGCAAGTCCAGATCAATTCAGAAAGGTTTTCTGACAAATAGCATCACAGTTTGGCTATAAACCCTTTTTTATTTCTTGTTTCTTATTTTCTTGGTGATTTATCTCTTGGTTTAAAAGCTTGTGGCCCTGTGATTGTTGTTTTTCTTCAGTGCTCCATTTGGTTAACATTTCTGCTTTATCATACATCCTAACTCTGCATTTGGGTAACTCCTACAAAAACACACCAGAAGACTGTCTCACACAATCTCAGTCCAAAAACTGCCTCGGAGCTGTAAAATATATACCCAAGCAATCCCCTGACACACACCCGCACATACAAACTCACACACTCCCACACAAATACACACACACACATACACAGCCCTAGTGCCTGAGAAACTTCAAGCTGGCAGTAATCCAATATCAACACACTGGGGTCAAAGTTCACCTCAACATTTTCTCCATCCTCCTGAGATGTTGCAGCTTTTCAAACTGGGTCAAGGTTTATCCTGGTTCAGGGACAATTTTCAAGGGTCACAAGAGCTTGCTGAAATTTCACCAGAAGACAGAGGTGTGCTTTCAAGAGCAAAAACTTGCTCAAGCTCCCTGCCCAAATATTTCCATTCTCCCTCTTCTTTAAGGGGCCACTCTCAAACTGTCCCAGGAGCCACGCAATAGACTTTATGGGGCTTGCCGCTGCTTTTCAATTAGCTGAATGCCATAAGATATGCCACAGTGGGTCAAGATGGCGCTGAGACTCTCCCCCGGAGAGAGGGAGCAATAAAGAGATCAGTGCCACTAAAGCCATATCATCTCAACCTCCTTAAGATACTTCCCTAGCTAAAGAAAAAGAAACACAACAAAAACCACTAGGACTAACTTAACATCAAACCCACAAGTTGACGACGCTAAAGAGTTAAATTCTTATTTCACCATTCGATTTCGCAGAGGGGCAAATAAAATGAATGTACACAATTATTCTGTTCCAAGAATTATTGAGCTAGCTCACTGCTTACTGCCTACATACAATAGAAAGCTGCCTTCTAGAAAGCTGCCTTCTATCTTCTTCACGATTTGTATGTCTTTGTGACATACAAATCGTGCACCTCACAGAAAGTGTGCTGCAGATTTAACGTACAACTAATTTTGATAGGTGATGGGTGATGCAAGGAACATTATACTGTAATAGGATATTATACTGTAATAAGAATAAAAAGACATCACAATTTTGAGGTAAAAAGGTGTCTTTTAAGTATTTTCAACCATTAATCATTTCATTGTGAAAGAATAATAAGCATATTTATAATTTACAATCCGTTTGTTTTGCCACCATCTTTGTTTGGTGGCAAAACAGTATCTTTGTTTTAGTCAAATTCTGCGTAATTAAATTGAATACATGTTAAATTTAATTTTGGAGTTGAATATATATTTAAATCTCCAACACATGACTGGTCAAACAGAACTTTAAAGACTTATTCACGTTTTAATCAAGCTGCGTTTGGTATGCGCACAGAGCAAGAAAGGACACAAAGACTGATGCTCTAACTGGTAATGACAGATGACATGCATCACACTCACCAGAAAAACAGAAAATCTCCCACAGCAACAACAGAGGGAGGATGAAAACAGACAGGGATTAAGTTAGCATCTAGAATGTATTACCTCTTGATCATATACTGGCACCCAGTTATGACATGATAGTTATGCATATAGAGTTACTACCATATGTTACCATAAAGTTTAAGTAAGTTTACGCTCATACACGTGGTATCCATGGTATCCATCCACTTCATAATGTCAGCACATTAACGTTGGCAGATTTTCAAGCGGTCTGAAAGTGAGAGAGCAAGAACTCTCCAGCGTATGTGACATAAGGTGTTCTTGTCTCGAAAAATATAAATGAGTGGATTAAAAGTACTATTTATATAAACCAGACTAATTAAGTTTTATTTATAGCTCACAACTTAAAATAGTTTCCCCTAGCAATGCGCACAGTTGGCATTCATTAGTTGGCAAAAAGAGGGCACTGTTATCACAAACAGCAGCTTTGTGTTCCAGGTAAAATGAACGTTTTCTTTCATTCCCCTGAGAGAAGACCACTGACCTTCTCATTTTCCCCTAAACAGCATGGTGGGGGAAGACAGACTAGGGCAAGTTATTGCTGTAAGAGAATTTTTCTTTAAACCCGTTTCGTTCTGTAAAATATTCACCAATGCTAGTTTTATTTTCATTCCTACCAACAGGGTTCTTGTAGAAACTTAATCTTTTGGCAAAATGTTTTTTTTAAAAAAAACAATTCATCCAAACTGTTAAATTAATGTTCTGTCATTATTTACACAACCTCATGCCATGTATGCTGTTGTTTTTTTGTTCGTGAAATGCAATAACAGACCGTTTAAAAAATTACTAAGCAGCTCTTTCAATTTTTTTTTAAACTTCTGGAAAAGATGATGGAAAGTTTATACAATAGACTGAAATTAAATCAATTTAAGCCATTATTCACTGATAATATTGCCCTTCCCTAAATTGACAGCTTTACTTCCACAGTACAAAAATGGTACATTGCATTAGTGTACATGAGACAACAAATGCCATTCTTGAATTTGGATGTGGTCTCAGAAAAGCACAAGCTTTGGCAGAAACGAAGCTAATAACTTAAATTTAAATGTGTTTCCTTACAGATAACATAATAATGATTCATAATGATTCTTCAAAAAATATACATACAAATTTGGAAGAACATGAAGGTAAGCACATAATGAGAGGACTGTAATTTTTGGGTGAAAAAGTAAACAGAACTAAATTGAACTGGGCCTTCTATTCTATCATTATATCACAAAGCATTGGGGGGTAAACAGAACTGAATTAATTTCTGTTTCTTAAATTAAAGAGTTGCCATTTTGAACAATTCTAATGTAAACAGAACTCTGGCTCAGTTCACATCAAACCTTCATAAACCGCACAGTGTTCATTTCATTTTTAAGAGCAAAAGCTTCAAGTAGAAACAAATATATTTTGTTCCATGTGACATTGCTCATTTTCACATGGCCTTTTACCACTGAGTTTGTTTATCAAAAACTCCAAACGGGTTTTCCCTCTCGGAAAACAGCACTGCGGCTCTGATGTTTGCTGTGCACATATTCCATTTCAAAGCCGTGTTGGCTCCCTCTTTCTCTCTCAAAGAGCCTCTTTAACTCCTTCTCTTGATCTCTTCCCTACACACACATCTGTCTATCCACCAACACGTGCAGAAAAAAATGAAGGAAAATAGGAACAGGGTCCAAAGATGCTCCATCAACCTCTCATGTTATTAGCAATGGCTCCTCCTGTTTTTAATCCTTTATAAACTGCTGGACAGAGGGGAACACTCACTTAAAATAATTTCTGTAAATATACACCATGTTAGTTCAAAGTGCAGAAAACCCCTGCCACCAGGTTACTGACCAGCAATCCCTCAGCGTCAATTATCCAGAACCTGGAGCGTTTTTAAAAGCAATAATCTCTATGTTGGCATGTTTTGACTTGCAGACGTAAAGACAAACATGCAAATCTCAGAAATCTGTATCAATCACATTCTTATACCAGAAGGGGGGTATGTTTTTAGTCTTTTTGTGTTAGCGATATTAACCATTTTGCCGATGGACGCAAACACATTCTTGCAGATATCATGTTGTTTTAGGTTTGATTTGACCATGTTTGGGTGGGGTTGACTAGATTGATAGTCAAAGGAGGACTAGTAATAGGGCAGGAGAGATAAAGGAGGAACAGTGGATAATGAAGATTATGAGATCATAGAACACAATGTTACACGTGTGCCATTGCATTAGGGCAGCGACTTATCTGAGAAGATCTGTGGCAGGAACATCTGAGAGTGATGATTTCACTTTTTCTCTAATCTAATATGCAGTCCTCTATACACAGTGATTAACTGTCAGGTGATCAAAAGTGTTTTTGTTTGGATAGTATAACTGGCCTATTCCACAGATTTCCAGGAAAAATGGAAGTCCAAAAGTTTGTGTTTTGTGTCTGTGTTCCTACCCTGCTGGTGAGAGCGGCCTGCCTACTGAACAGCTGGTCTCTGTCACTGCACATCTGAGAAGGTAGATCCTTTGACAGTCGGTTTTCCTCCACCTCGCTGCTCTCCACTGATACGTCACCGGAGGAAAGACATGGCAGGAAATGATAGAATATACATGTGTTCTAATTATACCCTGATACTCCAGTAACTCAGAAGACCCGCCTTGAATGAGCTCATACACAGTATAGAGTACCTGTGGGCGTTTCAGCCAGGTTTCTAGTAATGATCTCCCGGATACGGGCAGGAACCGGTGTGGAATGGAATAGTTCGTCATCTCCATGCACAGAGCAGGTCTTCTCCTCTGCACTGCTGTCTGGGTTAAGCAGTGAGTCCTCCAGCTTCTGCGTTATCAGTGGTGTAGGGAGAGATACTTAGTCTGTTTGGTGAACTAGGCTCACTCATCATGCACTGCACTGAGGTAAACACTGCTTTGCCTATAAATGTTATATATTATTTACGTCTGAATGTATTATTTATAGTGCATCATTTCGTCATGTCTGTCTCTGTTTCAGTTTCGTATGATGTCACAACAGCACAAGGAAATGACTTTTAGAAAAGCGTCACTTGTTCTCACGTTTCACAGAATAACCTGAAACTGGCCCCTGAACGACCTTAATTTGTTAAAACATTGCAAGGCTCGTTAATATTAAATCAACGCTCTCATCTTTCAATCACACACGCCGTTTTGAAAAGGTAACGGTGCAATAACCTATTTAAGTTACAGCTGGTGAATATCTGTTTTCGTGCTGGAAAACACGCACCTGAATCACAGCCTCCAGTCCTTGATCCCCTTCACAACTCATCTGGAAACTGGTTCTGATCCAAAGTACTTTAGTAACTGAACAACGACGTTTTTCCAATTGTCCTCAATTCTTTCTGAGACTTCAAGTCCTTTTTGAGTTTTTTTTGAGCGCTTAAACTTGATATAGCAAGTTGCTATGCAAACTAAAATGGGTGCAACAAACGCCGTAAAAGTTTTAATTTTTTATTTATTCTCCGTATTAAAATACACTCGCTGTTCCACAGTGCATGGCACTAAATACCAATGATTAAAATACGTGCGCAAGCGATTGAAACTCAAAATACATCGTAATATTAGTAGCTACCAGTGTTAGTGTTGCAATCACTGCAAGAGTTCTAGGCTGGTGCAGACGGTTACCACAGAAACCGACGCTCTACTGTGTTGTCATGGGAATTAGAACGCAAGCTTTTTGGTTTCCATAGTTACAGGGACGCAGGAGGTCAAGGCTGAGCAAGTATACTGGGTATTTCAGTCCGGTAAATTACCAAAGTATAAATGCATTTTAGTTGTTGCCAAAGAAATCTGAATTAAAATATGACTTAAAACTAGAACTACAATTAGTTATATGGGTGTTTGAACTCTTAGAAGAGTACCATGTGAGATAACTGCCACAATGTTGGAAAAATTAATAGAATGTAAAGGCTAGTTTAAGCTTTATTGGCCACAGAGAACAGCGTTTAACTGAACCCAGTGACCCAGTGACTGCATTAGGAAAACACGTGTCCCATATCAAATGCTCATAACAATGCATACACAAACTCTAAATATACACATTTTAAAACACAAATATGACTAAAAATGAAATAACGTCTTAATAATGCTGTAGTGTAATATACAGCATATTGTGATATTTATACACTGATTGCAGTAAGCTTTCTTTTTCTAAAAGATCACCAACAAAGACTGGGACAAATCCCAGGACAGGATTGAGATATATGATAGATGATGCTAAGTCTCATCAGGGAATATTTCAGTCCATTGGGATGTGTCTAGGAAGACAGAACAACAGCCACTGTAGGTCCAGAGCCTGGGAAGGAAGCATTCCACCTTCCAAGTATTAGAGGCTCGGTTGTATACCTCCACCTCCACACCGTAATCCCCCTCCATGCCCTGCCAGTGCCCCCCAGTCACATACAGCTGTCCACCTAGAAGCACCAAACCCCCATTTTCATGAAGAGTATGCAGGAACTGAATCTGGACAGAAAACATAAGTACATTCAATTAACAACATGTATCAAGCTATCAAGTTCATCCTGGCTTCAATATTTTTATGTGAAAGTATGAATTATCATCCAAAACTCACTTTTTCCCACATATTACAGTCTGGGTCATACAAATAGACCTTTTTGGTGTTATCCGCAACCAGGTAAATGATTCCATCCATGGAGACAGAGCGAGGAGAAGAGAGATATTTTGGAATGAAAGGCGAACAGACGATACTCCAACTATCTGTTACAGAAAAGAAAACCAATTTACAACAGCAGACTCAGACAACACACTAGCTGTGGAACAACTTCTAACTTACACTTTATTTTGCAAAGTGTTACATGATGTTGTTTAGCATTCATTAGGCCCAACCTGTAGCATACACAGCTGTTTGTTATATGATATTAGAGTTGAAAGAGGGGTGCATTTTGAATTACTTAAATAGTAATATCTATAATAATATATAATGGTTAAATGCTAGTAAGCAAGTGTTGCCTCTTACCTATGACAGGGTTGTAGCACTGCATAGTCAGGGCATTATATTTAACAGCACAAGAACCAATGAGGTACAGCTTTCCATTGCATGAGGTGGCTGTAAAGTTAGTCACATACTTCAGCGCTGGGCCTGTGAGAGTCCAGGAATTACTGAATGGGTCATAATGTTCAACCTCCACAAAATCCATTGTAGTGCCTGTGAATGGAAAGAAATAAATCTGTTTTTCATGCTACACAAGAATGTAATATGACTCTGTGATGCAGTAGTGGTTATTCCTCTATATTATAATTGTCCAATTGTTTAGGGATATAAGCAGTTCTCTGAACCCTCCAGTTATATTACTGGAAATATACAGTAGCATTTTTAATTACTTTTTACCAACTGGTTTTTAAGGTGAAAATAAAAAAAAACTTAGTTAAAAGGTTATTTATTTTAAATAAATTCCACTTTAGCTTGGTGTTTTGGTAATGCGAATGCAGTCATACAAGTGTGGCTTCAGGTGTCGTAATACTTTTCGGGGCTGCTATATTAATGTTACAAATTATGTTTTCTTACCACCCATTACATAAATCTCCCCATTGAGAGTCGCAGAGGAGTGGTTAGTCCTGGGCCGCAACATTGGGGCAACTGTGACCCACTTCCCTTCACGAGTAATGTACTTCCAGGTCTCTGTGGTAGACCAAGTGTTGGACTGAGACCCTCGCGATCCTCCTGAGATTTAGAAAAACATTGTGGAAGCATGGATAAATGAACCCGTTCCCACTTTCCATTTTATGTAATATTATATTAAAATTTTGATTAATTAGGAAGGCATTGTTTTTATTTAACAAAAATTCTCAAGTCAACAGGGTTTAACTGTCCCCATTACTGACCAGGCAACATGAGGCTTTAATGCAGGCAGTTATTTTTACATCACAAAGTTAATGTTCTGATACTGTGCAGTAGTCCCCACATTTTTAAAAGCCTTTTCTAAATCTTGGCAGGATTGTCTCTAAGACAGGATTGTTCTGTCTTAGCATCTCCAAATCCTTCATAGACATTGTGTTCTATTTATATAACATGCCATTCAAATCTGTGCAGCAAAACTATAAATCCCTCTCTTAAAGGGCCAAGCCTCTATAAATAACATGGAAATCTTTAGCTCATCTGTGGATTTGTTTTCTCTTGGTAAAAATAGAAGATCTCTCCTTTAGAAGTCATTCGTTCTCTTTTCTTTACTCTCTCTATCTTCTGTCCTTGTCATTCAGGTTGCATACAGGAGCATAGAACTTTTGCAAAACGTCAAATTATCCTTATTGCAATCATTATTGTGTAAAATTATGTAATCACTGCAGTTTAAATATCTTCTAAAATGCATTTAGCTCACCTGTTATGTATACATTGTTATTTAAAGAGACAACAGAATAGCCCCATTTATTGTAGTTTGGGAAATCTGGTAGCTGATACCACTGGCCTGTGAAAAAAGAAAATGCAATTAAAAAAATGCAGATGTATATGTAGAATATTTTTTGCATGTTTGTCTACTGCAATTTACTGTGATTGTCACAACAATATCAGACCAATAATAGAAAGATCTTTTTCATGAAGCAAGTGCAATAAGAAATAGTCCTTACCAAGCTTTGGGTTATAGAAACCACAGTTTCTAGGCAGCAACCTCCTATCTCTTTCATCATCTTCCTCCTCATCTTCATCATCTTCATCATCCAGTGAGCGGCCGCCCATCACAAATAAAACCTCCTGCAAGTTGAAGCAAGTCGGAGCAACTCTCCGCTCTGATTTATCTTCTGTCACTTCACTTTTCTGAAGAAAAACAAAAATACAGTCCAAAAAGTAAAATACAATGATATCATAAAAGTAAAATACAATGATGCTAAAATACAATTACAATGAACTACATATATTTAGGAAATCCACAAAAAATACATTTAAAATTAGACCAGCATAAAATGCTCAGATTCATCTGACCTCTTTACATATTTTCTCTACCAGCTCTTTGGAGTCTAATGAGTCTTGAACCAGTGGCTCTTCAAGCAAGTTCTTTATGAGGTAAGATTCTGGGAGTAGAGAGAGTTTAGCCAAGCTCAACAGTTCTCGTAGGTGGCAGATCCGACTGTCTCTACAATGCCTGACCCAGGCCAACACTGCCTCTACACAAGACCAGTCATTTCTTATGTGCAGATCCTCATTCTTTAAGCAGGCCACCAGCCTGTCTTTCTCCATCAGCAAAAACTCCTCATGTTGTTGCACTGCTTCAAAGTTTTCAAGGAGGAAACTCCAGGCTTTGGCAACCACTTCAGGGCAGCCATGGATCTCCCCAAACTCAAGGATTCCCAAGCAGTTGGTGGCATCTATCTGATGCTGCAGATATCGGCTGCATACAGTACGCACAGTGTGGAACTGGAGCTGACTGGAAGTACAAATAAGCCCCTCCACGTTGTTTTTGTTGATGGTGAGTTTCCCCGTGTAGGCAAAGTCCAGTAGGGTTGATAACACACTTGGATCTATATCATGAAGCTCCACGCGAGCAGCAATGCTCTCCACAAAATCTCCTGAGAACATAGAGCGGAAGTAATGGCTGCAGAGGGCTAGGATTCCACGGTGACAGGGGAAATCCTGTCCACCAGCACTCAAGGTGACATCCACAAGCTTGGGCTGAGAACAGAGAGCGCGCAGGCCCTCTAAGATGCTCTGTGGATGGGAAGAGAGGCAGAAGTCTAGATCGTCCACATTTCGCACCATGACGACACTCTGACCTATGACCTTAACGCATTCAGAGCTTACCAACAGCTGTTGTCAGTGTTTGCCTACACAGAACAAGACAAAATTGGTATAAACAGTCACATGCAATCTCATTGCAACATTCAAGATCATAGGAGTGTATTTCAGTTACAGCCTCTTGTGACCTGAGGGCAATTTCCTGCCTTTTTTTGGCTTGGTAACAGAATATTTTGGAAAGAAAAATTGGATGAGCAGAAATGAAGTCATGTTAGCACATCAATATGAGTCAAATTATCAGACGTTTATCGCCAAATTTAAAAAACGGTTCTTGCCAAAGACAATACATCTGACAGGCACACTGGGAGAGTAAAATACTCGGAATTAAACATACTAACATTAAAAATTTATTTCCTTGCCTGTGGGAGAGTTTGATTACAAGATACACAAAAAATATCACTGGCAAGGCCACAGAGGATATAAAATTAGGAACAATTATTTGACTTTTCAATGTTGAATGCTCTTAATGATCATAACATTGCATCAAATTCAAATATTGTAATGTTATAATTAGAGTTATTTTATTACAAATACATTAAATATTTGTACATATATAGAAATGTGAAATGTTTCAGAAATGTGATTTATTACATCAAATAATTTAAATTCAGTTCATTACAAATAACTATGACAAGTCTATTGTCAGAGAAGCAACTGCTGGTATAAGTTAAACATGTATGAGAAGTTCTAATAACAGAAAAACAAAAAAATGTTTAATTAAACTTACCTACTGGTGAAAATGAAGAAATCACATATTATTCTCAGTATCTGTTGTTGTTATTTTGTTTTTAACTATTTTGTTGTTGCTATCTGAGATGAGGAACATACAGTCTTCTGCAAAGTCATTGGGACAGCATGCTTGTCTTTCACTCAGCTATTTTTAGGCCAGTCATTCAGGGGGACTATACTAAGAATCTAAAGAGTATGGTTGAGCTCCCACCTGCTCTTAAAGAGATACACACAACTCTCTGTTGAAGAGTAGGCAGTCAAATGATTATTTATTTATTAGAATAAGCAGCCTCCAATATTGGTGCAAATTAAGGCACACTATGCTTTAAGCTTCTAAAAGTCTGATTCTCAGACTTAATAAAACGTAATGAAAACATTTAAATTCACAATTTTGATGAAGGTTTCAGAACAAACAGTTCACTTTATGGCAGTCTTTTACCTTGCGCTCCTGGACAATTGGAGGATAAATGGCAAAAACCATGCCTTAAATACCACAAATGTATAAATATTGGTACCAATTCTACAGCAAATCCAGAAGTAAAGAAAAATTACAAAGATAGTGAAGTCTATATGTTTCTTGAAAAAACTTGTTGTCATTCCTCAAAATCAAATATCTCAGCCTCCTTTTCCTTCCAGAATGCGAAACTACGGTCAATATATTTGCATATGTCTTCATTGCTCAGACTTGTAAAATCTGTACTATTTTTCAGGACATCTCCCTCATCCGGAGTGGGTGTTTGAACAATGACTTTTGGTACAGGCCTTGTTTCAACCGCTGCCATCTGTTCTGAGTGTTCAAGCTCTGGTTGGCCTGATCCATCTCCAAAGAACTTCACTTTAATGTCCTCAAATCCATCCTTCCATTCCCGGTTTCCAGCTTCAATATCCTGAATTACAGCTTTGTGGAAATCCCGAACAGTCTCCCAGGTAAAACGACCCACATGGTCGAAAACTTCGAAGCACAGCAGGTGTCTCATTTTTCTCTCATCTGGAGGCAAATCCAGCTCCAATATGTGAAAGTAGCCAAGCATGAAGAGATCTAAGGTCAGTGTGTCATAATCAACAGGAGATCCATCTACACGGGGCAGGAACTGCTCAGGTGAGTAAATGGCCTGTTGTCGGTTGAGTCTTCGAATTTGCCGTGATGGTACAAAAGAAATCATACTTCTCCAATTCCCAATCATCTTGTTGATAGCACTTCTCTGCTTAAAGAAGTGTCCTAATTTGCCATTTTCCATGGTTCTCTTTTGAGGGATATCCAAGCTAGTCTTGCGTTCACATTTTGGTTTCTTAGACATGTCCAGCAAATCAACGCTTTGCTTTCTCTGGGCATTTCTCACAGTTACAGTATAAGCTGACTTCTTCCAGTGACCCAGGAACAATACCACGATGCGTTCCTTGCGCAGGCTTGTACTTTCCATTACATTGCTGATGTCGCTATAGTCTGTACCTAAATCATTATTTTGGTCAGTCTCAGGTCTATGTGCCTGATTTTGAAGGACTTCATCCGATGCATTTTCTACTGGCTCTTGCTCTTGTTTATGTAATGACTCTTTCCTCTCTGAACCATCTAATGAGGAAGCACTCTGATTTTCGAAGTTGGACTTCAGGTTCCTCACTGAGACCCCAAACTGGTGAATCTCATTTTCTATCTTATCCCTCCTACCTCTGTTGAAGGGCTGTCTCTCTGAAGCCTGAGAGAAGACATTCACAAGCTCAGTGTTTGGCATTTTGCAGTAAGGCTGGTCTGTTAGGTTGGTCATAAGCAGTGACATACTCTTCACAATGCCCGAAATACGATTACACCAAACGGGCAAGGGAGTCTGTGCGGAGGAGTTTCTGTATTGGGTGTTGACGGTAATGTTGACTATGGGCGCTGGGAGAATGGTTCGAAGTTCTTCAGCCAAACGAGCAAGTTCCATTTCGTAACCCTCAGAGTTTTTTTGCATTGACACACTCTGAATTTGTTTCTCCAGATAAATTAGGTCATCCTCTGTTAGAAGTTCTCCAAATGGACCCAGGATGGCATTGTGAGCCTGGGAGAATCTCCAACTATCCATCTTTGCATATCTACTACCGTTCTCCTGTTAAAGACAAAAAAGATTTCCTACAGTAAGATTTTCTGAGATTTTCAACAGTATGACACACAGATGGATTTTATATCTCACCTTCATCCTCTGGGTGTTCTCCTCAAATAATCTGGTTTGTAGCTGTCGTACCATCACCTGTCTTTTCCACTCTGCTATAGGTCTGCCCTTCTCATCATGCATGGGTACCAGGTAATCAATATCGGACAAATTTGCCTCCTCTGTGGGTAACACCACCATTTTATTCTGAGAAAAGGCAGGAGAATAATGCATTGGTACTGTGGGTTTATAGTCTGCCTTAACTGTCAAGTACATAATAAAGAAAAAAACACCACTGATATAAAATATGATATGAAAGCAATATTGAACTTGGTTGTTGAAGAACCTTTTGACCTTTTACAGTATTTGCATGCTAAGGTACTACAGTACAATTCATGAAAAGTAAATCAATTAAAGTTTTAATGAAAGAATGAATGGTTTGCTAACAGAAATGGTCAAATCCGCTGTCAATCCAGATTTCTTAAGGATGGCAATAGATTTCACATCCCCCAGTTTCATTTCACCCATCAACAGCATCCCTTTCTCTGGTACTGGTTTACTTGCCGGCGTACTGGAGTTAAGGTTCTTCACCACTGCAACAACAATCAGAACATTATTTGTTACTGTCATCTGTTTCTGATTAAGTTCTGATCATATTCACATAGGCTGATTACCATTACTCAGTGAAGTGGAATTAAGTCATTAAGTGAAATTAAGGAAGGATGAGTCAATAATGACAGCAGTTCCCATAAACTTTTGTCAGGATTGCAGAACATACAAGCAACTTATTATTACATAGTCCCTTAAGGCTTTCTCACCCGCGGTGGCCATGTGGACATGCTGAAAAGTGTTCCCATGTGAAGCAGAGGATGGAGGCGAGGTGACCAGGGGGGAAGTGCCTGAAGGTGGAGGAGGAGGTGAAAGAGGCGGAGTGGGGTAATGGGCTTGAGGAGAATCTTCTATCTCTGGATACTAGTGGGGACAAAGAAAATTGAAAGCCATTCACATTTGTTACCTTACAGCATACTTTTCATATTTAAGGCATCAAAACATATTGCAGCTGCTCTGAACCCAGTCAGCTTCTGTTGAAGGCAGCATATTAAAGGGTTATACACAATCCTGAACAAAGACTTTTACAAGAAGGTAACGTTTTCAGACAGCTTGGAACCCACCTACTTGACAATTTTCCCATATACTGCTTAAAAAAATTATCCACTGGAAAAATGTTCAAGGTCGGACATCCAATTTGAAAAAGCTGGACTGATCAATTAACTTGTGAGAAGCGTCATTGACAATTTCCAATATTGCAACAAGTGACTTATGTTTATTATAACATACTTAACGTATTAAGTACTGTACTTAAATTCATATTCATATATATGGCTCATTTTGCCTTATTGAGCTTTTAGAATAATAAATAATAAGAGATTTCACTTAATACTGTGAGTGTTACTTGTTTGACATGTGGAGTTTGGCATGTGGAGATGGATTCCAAATCAGTCACTTCTGAGGTTGCATGATGGTTAGAAAGCTGCCTTAGACGACAGCTGCCTACAGTATGTATTCAACAGGCACCGAGGCAGCTCAATACTTTTTGGAACAGAGCTAATGTCATGCTTTGTCATACATACATACTGCAAGTTTGTTTTAAAGATTTTAGGAGATTAACCTTAAGACTGTCCATGTCTTTGTGTATATTGGTGATCTGTCTGTAATAATCTGAACTGAGTTGCCGTGACACAGCTGGTTTCTCTCTCAGCTCTTCCTCTATGGTACAGTTCTCTTCCAAAGGCTGAGCAGCTGCAGTGAGCTGTAATATAAAGAGATTTTATTAAAGCAATATCGCGCAAGCAAGAATGCGTTAAGGCTGTGTATCGGCACAGCTGTGTTTCAGCCTGAATGATGCAGTATACAGCCATAACAACACAATTGTGTTAAACTGCATTTATGGGCAAGAAAGTAGGTAAACAAAGAAGGTTAAACCAAGGAGTCATAAAAACCCACACCAAAAATTCAGGATCCGCTGTGTCAAAGTCTTGTTACTAATTAGGAAACGTCAATTTGGAACCAGCAATGGCGACTTGGGCTGTTTGAGAAGTTGCCAGAGTAATGAAGAAGCAGGACATGCTTGTTAGAGAGAGTGACAGAGAGAAAGAGAGTAACTGAGCGTGTGTGATTACCTGTGTCTACCGTGACATGTTCGCAAAGGAAATCGATAACTTTGTTGTAGTGTCATTTCAACAACAGTTACTGTGGCAGAGTGATACAAAACAGTAGAGCGTCTTAGTGCTGTTTCTGATCGCATATCAGCACTCTCCATTCAGTCATATTCGAGGTTCACAGCTGTTGTATAATATCATGTAATGCTTACTGATTCAGGTAATGTGTCATCAAAGCAAACAATTTCACATTGACCGGAAAGACAATGGAATGAAAGCCCATTTACTGATTACTTGACCTTCTGCGTAGCAGAATATCGCAATCATACACTTGAACAACAGCAATTTGTGGTCTTTTCCTGTGCAATGTTGTGTACACAGTGATATGTGAGAGTTACAGTAAGAGGGGCCCAAGCTTGGGGGGTCAAAATAGTTGTACCTAAGCCGAGCATCTCGATCCTACTTTACCAGAGGGAAAATGCAGAGTATATGGAAACATTTAAATCACCCCTGATGAAACTGTAATATCCTAATGGACTCCATGCAGAATGCATATCAAATGTGGCTCTCAAAGGGCCCTCTTTAAAACACACACACGCACGGAGCATCAAAGGGAGCGCTGATATGCCGCAGCATGCTATTTTGCTTCGTCTCTGTGAGGTGGTCCTCCCAATTTCCTCTCGCACGGCACTTTGATGTCCAAACAGCACGAAATGCTTTGTGACACGGCTTGGGCAAAAGCAGGAATGATATTTCCCAGAAGTTGTGCAATTCATAAATAGATAAACATTGGCAGGGGTGATGTGGGTACTGTATACTGTATGGGGTAAAACTACATTACCAAAATGGAATCTCTTCCCTTCACGACCTTTAGCAACAGTTCAGTTCCTCACTCATGATCAGGATACATCTGCCTCTGTGTGAACGTTTAATCAAAGCCAGTGGACACCATGGCACATTTGGTTTCCATCAGCTCTCCTCTTCTGTAGTTTAGGCAGTGGATGCTGGAGCAACACGGTCCTTCTATCCTTTGCTTTGGCTCAGAGGCCACACAGATGCTGATGGAGAGGATGAGACTACAGCAAAAAGCCCTAAATCCATAAGTTTTAGATAAAAATCACTCACATATTGCCAGAGGAATTCAAGACCACACACTTCTGTTGATATGTAAGCAATACGTTTACACCTTGGGTTAGCTTTATGAACATGTTTGACAGTTTCTAAATTAAGAGGATTGGGTTAAAACTGTTTAAAAATGTCCACACCTGCATGACCTTTGTGCTGTACAGTTTATGTTAAAAGAACTGGAGTGTAAAAAGATAGATGCAAACAGATTCTATGAGATGAAGGTGCAATTTCTTCACTAATCACACGTAACATTTACCTGTTTTCTTACATACTGTTTACCTAGTTAGCGTTAAACAAATGAATCCTATATTTAGTGTTAAAGCTCTATAACCATAAAGTTACACTAATACAATAAAGACACTGTACCACAATAATAAAATATATTACTGCATCACAAAGATCTTAGAACCTTCTATAATCAAGACATGAAAACATATTACAAATATATAATAATGTAATAATTATATTATATCAAACAGTGCTAAAGAAACCATAAATTAAAGAATGTATGATTTTTTTTTGCTATTTACTGTAAATAATAACTGGAATTAACAACTGATAACTAAAAACAGTATTGTTCAAACGATGTACAAACAACCGATACCAACCTTGCATTAGCTTTACAAACACATATGAAAAGCACAACAGGTACTTCCAAGCTACCGTCCGTGTAATTTCGGTTGGTATCCACGCGCACAGTGTCTGATCACTGTGTGTCAATAGAGAGCGTCACAGAATCTGAGCACCAAACCCAGAGGTGACTTGACTCCATCCACACCATCCTAACAACTGGCTATGGCCCAATAGACAATAAACAATAAACTGATAGGAGAATGCACTTAATAATTCATACTGTGGATTGGATAGCTGGCAATGTCACTAATGAAGGAAGAAACCAACAGTCACATGCACTGAGGTGGAAAGTGGAAGACTGTCAAATCAAAAACAGGAAACAGATACATGGACGGGCTCTTTGGCACCTAAATTGGGGACGTGACCTTACACACATCAACATTAATCGATCGAAAAAGCGTTCTGAAGTCTTAGCCTGGACAGACAGGAAGTAGGTTTAGAACCTTTCCATTATTCATAAAAATAATTTATTCTGCAAAAACAGATGGCACTTTCAACTAATTTGAAAAAAGAAACTTTTTGTATAGTGTGCATTGTTAAGACACAAATTACATAATCAGACTGTTCTATTGTGAGTATTGTATCACTAAAGGTCAAAACAATCAGAGCATTTTTTAGGTATGACTGAGCGTTGGATGAGAACCCTTAAAGATTCTTCTCAGTGGGATGAACTCATAAAAAGCTCCCTTACCACCCCCTAGTGGCTGATTAGCTCTGGCATTTCTACAAAGGCGTCGTACTAACTCCATGAGTATGTGTGTATGTTTAAACCCCTCAACTCCCCAAGCACGTTTTTATAATGCTTAAAAGTTCTTGCAATAAACAAATCACAGAGCTAAGCTGTACAGCCCACAAGAATCCTCCCTCGCTAATTCAATTTCTGAAAACGTTCCCCGAACCGGCACAATTTCTGTTGTTGTTGTACTGAAATAAACCTTAAGATACTTTGGGTAGCCAGAGGAGACACATTTAGGACAGCTGGCCCCTTAATTCCTTGCCTGAAGAGGATGGAGGAAAAGCATAGATGCGTGTTGTAAAATAAACTCTTGATCTGTTTATTTGATTGCAGCTGTTTCAGAAAGCAGGCACTCACACTTTAAGCAAAAAGCTTGTGCTTGGGGAGGATGACCTCTTTGGGATGAAACCAAAACATGAGGAAATACCTAGCACGCAACTCTCTGGCTAGTGGCCCAAACAATCCATTACAGGCACAGTTAGGAAATGAGATGGCCTGTCCTAAGCACGCTGAGGTGGACTAAAACCTGGTGAAGTACACTGCCACTTGCAACTCTGTGGCAGTCCAGAACAGTACAAGCCTGATTTGGACCATTGAGTCTTTTTCAGTGGGAAGGCTGGGAACACACTTCAATTAACAATCACCAACTATATTCACAACCATGTTTTTTCACTGCCAGTAACCGGAGACCTGGAAACATACACTGCCTTTAAATGTGTAGTTTGACTTCTTAATCATCACACAATCCAGTTCTTGAAAAGAATTTTGGAGGGGGTCCTTGGTTACTTTTTTATCAGTGGTGATTGATAATGCAAGCATCATTATTATTATTGTTTATACATAAGGTTAGGAATCCAAACAAAGGTCTAGGTTTAACTTCAGCATGTACTGCAAATGATCGTGGCCATTTGTGCTACACACAAATGATACCTTAAACCATGCAGCTTGTTGAGTTGCAGTTATATTCCTGGTGGAACACAAAGCCCTATAGAATTACATTGATGAAAGGGACCCACGTATTTGTGGGGACAAAAATAACATAAAGCTTATGCAAACCGACATATTTTTTTGTTCATATTCCTATTTTAGTAATATACATGTTGAACTATAACTTATTGTTGCCAGTATTGCACTGCTGGGACAGGAACAGGTGTGTTACCCTTGATTACATTGTATATAAGGTTGAAGGAACAAAGATAAACAATCAGATGGACGTTTTAAGTCAACAAACATCCTGTTCTCTAACTGATTTGATAGATCAAGTATCTGTTTCCAAGCATTAGAATGGTAAAAACCCTGAAACCGAACCCTGTAGATCCCATAACCAGCTCAGCCCCCGGCCCTCTACCTGAGCTAGGCTGCCGGTGAGAAGGTAACCGATACACCCCCAGCACGCAGTGAGACTGCAAACAGCAGGATCTGATGCTTCAGCTGCCTCCCTTCACTAATTAGATCTCTATTGTTGGGACAGGTCAGCTTATTTTTGACATCTAGTGGCGCCCCGAGCCTCTCACATCAATATAAGAGCAATGGATCGTTCATTTATTCATGCCCGTGTTGACAAGCAGCTTCCATTACATTAGATCTATGGAAAAGTGTAACCAGGGTGACTGGAGACCATGTAATTCATTCAACCAAAGCGCTTTCTGTGAAATCTCAGATACGGTACTTAAAATTTAATGAAACGTGTTAATTGAATTCTTAATTGGTTTTAACTGCTTCTTTTTAACACATTTTAACCTGTTGCTATTGTGTAAAAACAGCTTCAAAAGATTTACATAGATTTAATTTAATTTATTTTATACTAGCTATGCACTAGCTAATTATGTCATATTTGATTTATAATAAACTTGATTAAATTTCAATGAAATAAAAACTACATGTATCTTTGTTAGAAACATTTATATCGAAACAATGGGGTGTCCGCTGGTTTAGCTTGCACACCTTCTCTAGAAATAAACTGAAATTGACCTACGCTAAGTATTTCAGTGGTATGCCTATAATTCAACAGCTGAGTAACCAGTATAGCCCATAGAGGTCTGCGTAGATTTACGGCATATCGCTATACAACATTTCCTTAATGTTTACATAACGAAAATTAATATTTAGGTCTTCTAGAATTTGTTCATATGGATTTTCGATTGCACATTCAGGATTCGTTTGTTAAACGTGTTGTATCAGCTGAGCACAGTATGTTGGAAGATGTCCAAGAAAGAAATGTAAACCGCAAAAACAGCTGCTATTCCTACTGCTCATTGACAAAGATGTACATGTATGTTGAACAGCTTTAAAACCTAAAAAAGGATTCATAGTTGTGATATACAATAAATCACCCAACCAGCAGAATACCCAACAGACTGATCCATCAGCGTTGCGCTCTAAATAATGTGAAATATCCATGTCTTTTTCCTATGCGGTTCAGTTAGTGTGCCCGACCCAACTCCACTATCCATGTTCACCCTTTAAAAATTCATGACTCAAATTGAGCAGCATCTTATTTACTATGTGAAACAAGAAGGCTTAGAAGCGTTCTTAGAGGCCACTGAGATCATCCAATGAACTGCACATAAAAGCCTCTTCTCAGAAAGTGAAGCACTGCATGACGCATCCTAATCAACAGTTTCTGGTCTGTTTTTCCAGGTACCTTATAGTCAAAACAAATAAGTCACATGACTTAACACCCCTAGAGAATCAGTGACCTAGATACAAGTTTATTATGAAAATTTGCAATCCGTAGAAATGACCTGAAACGAGAACGTTTGTTTTCTGTTTTTTGACTGCAAATGATTACAAAAGTCAATCTTTGTGGCGCTCGTTCATATATCATATACGATTATACACTGTATGACGCTTTGGATAAATTGGATGCATTTTCCTGTACGTACATTTCTCTCCACAGAGCGAAGATATCTGGCGCATTCAAAGTGACCGTTGTATTCAGCCAGATCTGCAGCAGTAAAGCCATCGACATCCCGTTCCTTTGGGCTTATCTTGTGACTCAGGAGGATCCGACAGCACTGTAAAATTATGTATACAGTCCACATTTAAAACTGGGATCATGATTTACATGCACAATTAATGTCAAAGCTTGTGGTTCTGTTTTATAAACCACACTACAGATCTACATCTTAGGTGGGCCTACCTCTATCTCCCCATTTTCTGCCGCGTCATGCAAAGGAGTCCCACCCCAATAATCCTTCTTGATCTTTGATCCCATCTGTAGCAAGCACTCCAAGATCTGACGGTGCCCTCCACTAGCGGCAAAGTGTAAAGCAGTAGCCCCTTCATTATCTTGACTGGATAGGCCAATGTCTGTGAACGATGCCTGCGATACACAGAACATAATATTGAACCCTTAATGCAGAATTTAAACCTACAGCAGATCTCTATTTTATTATGATTTCAGAGCAGGGGAAAATGAAGTTCAATATTTGTGTGTGTATATCTGTGCACATGGGCAAACATATAACTCACAAGCCATACCACCAGTGCATGGTGGCCCATATGAGCAGCAGCATGCAGTGGCGTCATGCCATCTTGGGCTCTTAGATGCACATCAGCTCCACAATCCTTGACCAGGTACTCCACTACATGTAGATGTCCCTCCTGGCAGGCCAGATACAGTGGTGTGGCACCCATGTTAGTCTGCCGATTAACACACCTGCGAAAATTGCTGTAAATTGATGCAGCCTATAGGGATGTTTACACATTCAATTGGACTGTACAGCAGTCCGCAATGATTAAGTGACTGAAGGTCAGTCATTTTTATTGAGAGTTTCCAATTTTCCTTGATAGCAACAGTGTCACAGTGACACATCAATATAAGTGTGTCCGACAGCAAAAAAATATAAAAACTTTATACAAATATGGAGCAATATGATATTGCTACTACTACTAGAGAAAATATAGACACTGGAAGTCATGTGATCTGTCTCCTGTACTTACTATAGGTTAGGCTTAGGGTTAGGTTCAGGGTCAGTACCTTGTAATTATACAGTTACAAAGTAAGTACATAGTATGTATATGTGAAACAGGACTTTAAAATCAACTGCTACCAAGATGTGTAAGAAAACCATCCGCATTTTAAGTTTAATTCATGATTTGATAAATCCTCTTTTTATTCATGATGATTATGCACTGCTGTAGTTTATAAAAGTTTTTCTCTCTATAATGTTTAATTTTAAGGACAGCCAGCAACAGAAAGACCAAGCGACGAACAGTACAGGAACCTCCACCTCTGTATGTGTAAAGGAGAATAAACCCAGAGTCAAATCCTTAGTGAAAGTACTTTATCCACCTAACTATGGATGGCTGCAGTCACCCTTCAATCTTTTTTACCTCACTGCTCACCATTTTCATTTCTCTGTACAGCTGTCACTGGCTATCTCTACCTGTGTGGCCTGCAACATGAGATTCACTTATTAGATCTACTCATGATTTTGACATGTGGTAAAGGCATCTTGATGCATAAAGTCTGGTCAGCAATAACCTCGAAACCATTAGAACAACTATTTAAACTGAAGCGTAAATAGAGCAAGTGAGGGCGCTTATTCAGCCAGATCGTGTGAAGGTCTACCACTCTGTTAAACCAATTACTGGCTGCCTATTTATCATTGAAGGTTTATGTAAAGTTCATGGGTTCTTCTGGGTCTTTGGAGGCCTCATCCTTTCCAAAAATACCACAAATCCAAACGTTTTGGATCCTCTATGAAAAATATACAATATCTTTAACAGAGTGAATCTTAATCTAACTTTATTTTTCCCCAAAACTGACATTACGAGGGCCATTTATTCTAAGGATCTATTCAAATGTCAATAGAGCCGTTTTGAATCTTTTTAAAGTTGAGTTAAACAATTTATTTTGTGTGCATATTTTTAATTAGATTGGTTGCACAGTCCAGGGCTATATCTTGAGGTAAAAGCCAGCCTAAGGATTGGGCCTTTGGGTACAGTAACAGTAAGAAGCAGTTCATTTCCAGTATGCTGGCACACGTGAAGGACAGGCTACATCTATTATACACCAGCTCACTGGATCTCACGTGGGATTTTCTAACCCCTGGGGTTAACACATGCATTCATCAAGTGTGGAAACGTAGGTTTAACTTATCCTATATACAAACAAGCTTCTGTTCCTGTCTCACCATGCATGGTTGTATCAGTTTCAGAGATGGTCACGCTACTATTGCATCTAGAATATGTACATCCACGAGGGAAAGAGAGAGGCACAGGAGATCTGATAAGGTCATTTCACAATGAGGGTCTAAATTAAATTAGGCTGATGGAGCTCACTGGACCATTTTATTTTAGTTCAAATCCCCCACAAACACTAATTTAAAAACATTTCAAATACTACATTCTTTTTCTTTAAAGGGATAGTTCACCCAAAAATGAAAACATTTCCATCGTTTTCTCACCATCATGTCATTCCAAAGCTATATGACCTTTTCTCCTCTGTGGAACAAAAGAAGACATGTCTCAGTTTTGTTTTTTGTGCCCATAAAATTGGGTGTCAATGTTGTTTGGCTACCAGCATATTTCAAAATATCTTCTTTTGTGTTGCTTATGTTGCTTTAGTCACAGGTTTGGAATGACATGATGGTGAGTAAATGACAAATGAATTTTTGTTTTTGGGTGAACTTTTCCTTTAAGCACAAAGGGACAAAATGGAAGCAACAGAACAAAATCTTATACCCACAAATCTAAATACTAATTTTACAAGAATCAGTATAATTCTTAGAAAAGGAGATTCAAATAACACTATGGAAACACACTCATGTTGTCTAATCTCAGATTCAGAATACACCACCTTAGTCATACAGACGACTTTAACACTACTTCTACATTCATACATGCTTCAAAGTGTCTAGTTTTGTGTTCCACAGAAGAAAATCATCTTCGGACAGCATAAGATGTGTAAATGATGACAGATTTTTTTTGAGTGAATTATTCCTTTAAAAAGTTATAATGAAATATTTTTATTTATACAGATGTTTATGTTTTGCATGGAATATTTTTTTGTTTCTTCGCTTTTTAAGGCATACTGTTCTAATTTCAATCATTTTAAAGTGCATGAGGTCTTAAATTTACAAAATGTTCAGTGATGTTAATATATAAATTAACATCATGCCATCACAACCATTTACTTTAATTATTTGGCTGTACTTTCATGAAGTCATGTATCCTGGTTTTAGCTTAAAAGACACTCTTACCCCCAGTTTCAAGACAAGGCTTAAGTGCCAGACTAAAACGCAACAATCTACACTGTTTTAACTAAAAGACACTTGCACTGACATATCTTAAAGCATGTCAGTGCTATTATTTTGTCGCACAATGCACAAACACAATGTTTTTCTAAGACACATTTATAAAAGCTACTTGTATGTCCTAGTTTAGTCTAAACCCTGTCTGTTAAACCAGGCCTTATTTTTAATACAGAGTGTGACTCAAACAAATAACTTAAGCCATAAGAAAGACTAGTGATCCACAAGAACAGCATGTCATACGTTTCTTTTTATCCTCCTCTATCACAAGACAATTATCGGTACAAACTGTATGTGTCTGAGCATGTAACACTGTACCTTGAAGCTCGACCAATCAGCAGCTTCAGACAGGTGAGGTCACCCTTTGCTGCAGCATAGTGAGCGGGTAGAGCGCCGCAGTTTGTTTCCACCTCTGCTATATCTCCATGATCTAGCAGCCAGTGGACAGCCTCCACCCTCCCGAACCGAGCAGCAAGATGGAGCGGAGTGGCCCCTCCAGAATCCTGATCCTAAATATACAGAAACAGTAGTTATAAACATATTTCTTTAGAAAGGGAACCTGTGTTGCATATCAATCTCTGTTTAGTTATATGGTTAGGTGCATTTTATGGATTAACACATTAGTTACCAAAGTATGATTAATTGGGAATTAAAGAGCTGTGCCATTTGCAGTTCTACCTGGAAAAGAAGTTCTACCTGTGTCCTGTGGAATTTCAAATGTGCTTTCAGAGTCTGAAGTTGCTTTATAAGGACTACAATAGTCTGATTAGTCACATGTCAATTCACAGATTTTGTGCAGCAATGTTCTAAAAAATTGCTAAAAAATATTAATCACAGACCCCATTTTACTCTTCAAATCCAACAACAATATTCTAAAAACCCAACAGAGATTCTAGAGGGAAACTGTGTCTAATTAGCCTCTGAGTTGACCTACAAATTAAGGTCATGTGATGTGGTCTCTCAACCACTAAACTAAAACTATTTCTTAACAGCACTTAGCGAAAACATTTCACAAATTCAGTTTGACAGGCAAATAGAAAAGCATTAATATTATTACAAGCTTTTGTTTTTAAATGTGACAAGCGGGAATAAAGCCACAAATAATCAATGGCCTCCAACAGTGTTTTAAGTGCTGCCACTGAGTCCATAATATGACCACAATCCCAAACCAACATTCAGTCTGAAAGCGGTCATCTGATGATGTCACCATAACACCATCATAGCAACGGTTTGTATTGTCCATTCTACTATAAATCTGCTGCTGCTGACACAGACCAGGCTCCCAAACGGGCCACCACTCCTCTATTCCGCCAATGTGATCAAATTAGTGTAGCCATCTTTATTTAATCAGACCAAGGAAATGTTCATTAATAATTCAACCGCATACAACTTTGACCTCACCTTGGCAAGCTCGGGCCCCAAAAAACTCTCTGATGAACTCCCAGCAAGACCACCAACTTGGAATATTGTTATCACTTTAGTCAATGATAACAAGGCACTTAAAGCATCTGCTTTAATACAGCACAGCTGGCCATAAATTAGATCAAGAGGTTGTTGAGGTTAAAGGAGCCGGTTTGCATTAGTGTGAGAATGAGCTGAGGGGTGGGGGTCTTGGAGGGGCGGTACGGCCTATACTCCCCTGATAAACAAATAGTGTTAACAGTTAGATTGAGCCCCCTCTAGCCCATCTGGTTGTCATTACAGTGGTCATGCAATACTACTGGGCAAAGAGTAAACAGAGCGAAGGGAAAGTGATGTAATCACACCATTCACACCGTTCTACAGTTCCTGTACTCAGTGAGCTACTTATTATGTAAGGCGCTATATTTGGAGCAGGTGTAGCTTACCAATAATATTACTGCTTGCCATGTGACCACGCCATATTCTGCGAAAGCTATATTTTGGTAGGTGTAATGGTTTACATGTGTAGAAGTTCATATAATACCGTGCATATAATACTTTAGACACGCTTGGGTGTGGGCAGGATGTTATGGCAATGGTTATACAGAAACCTCGATATACCTGACAGCATCTCATTTAATGACTACATTGCTTGGTTTGTAAAAACGTCACACATTTTAAAAACAACCCCCTGCACTTGAGTTAACCCTCACACAGCTCCATGATCTTTAACACACTCACCTTTACATCGCATCCTGCAACCTGCACAAGCCACTGTAATTCACGTGTGTGACCAGTTGCTGCAGCATCATGGACAGGCGTGGCCCCGTTCAGGGCCCTTGTGTCAGCTGCCAGCCCCGCCTCTAGCACCAGAAAGCAAAGGCAGTCCAGCTGACCGCAGCGTGCTGCATGGTGGACTAGTCCCGCCCCTTGAGCATCCGCAATGGCTACGGTAAGACACCCAGTTTCAGCCAGTTCCCTGAGCCCCTGTAGATCTCCTTCACGGGCTGCGGTGATGGCCTTTTGGAGCACCATGTCAACCGTGCCTCTCTGCACCTGCACTGGCTGCCTCTGACTGGATCTGCGAGGCTACCAGAGGCAAGTTAACCTACCCCCTGCCGCACACATGCAAACACACACACACAGGGGAAGCTGACACCTAACTGTCTGCCAGCTGGCGGAGTTGGGTTAGCAGAGAAGAGGAGCAGGTCTGGCCCAGTGAGCTGTAAAGGTAATGAAAGACGTCACAATGCACCTGTGCTCATCATGGCCCAGCCATAGCCTTTGCGCGCCCTCACCAACCTGCACAAGGTTGCCCTCGACTTTGGCTGCAGACACCCAAGTAATGAGAGAAGTGGCCTCTGAAGACCTACTAAAACGTGTGTGACTGATGTGCATGCATGTGACATTTGATTAGAGATTACAGTAAGCCTCATTTTCACATGTTAAATATTCATTTCTGAGTTGGCCAAGAGTGTGTCTGGATAGAGAACAAGGGTGAAAACTGGGGCAGTTTGGTTAGAGCATATAAACTTCAATGATTCAGTCCCGGGGAGATCAGATTAGCATTGAGATGTTAAATAGAGTCCATTTAGCTCACTCGATAATGCTGTTGTAGCTTTACTGTACAGGTAACAGATATCTCCAGATATCTCATTCTGAATGTGCACCCTCCATCACATTCCACTGTAACTGCAGCCTGGATACAGCATACATGTGAGGTCTCTTTATTTTCAGGCAAACAGGTCTGTAGAGAGATCTGTAGATCTCTCTTATGTAATTCAAGTAAGAGATCAAATAAATTAGTGCATCTGAGATCATACCCACATACCTTGAAGGCACCCACATACCTTGATTATATGGACAATTGCTTAGTTCCTAGGGTATTCCTAGCAAGCTGCCTATGAAGGGAGCCTTTTAAGGTATGAAAGGCTGTTTCAAAAAAGCAGACAATTATTCTAGCAACAGATTTCGGTAACCCTTTATTTTACATGTCTTTGTTACATGTACTAATATTATATATTATTATAACTTATAATACTCATAATTACATGCAACTAACCAAACCCTAACCCTATAGAAAGCAAATGTTGTTAATATTTCTCAGTACTTAAATTTATAATTACTGTAACAAGGACATCTTACAACAAAGTGTAACCAATGTTTCCATGGCAGTTAAGATGGCTGCCTATGTATGCAGCAGAGTTTTAGCACAGGGCTAATATAACAAAGTATATTATATAATCAAGAGAGATAAACTCTTCCTAAATACCAAAACCTTTGTTACAGTAACGGACCATGACTAGGCAAACTGTCACATGCAAGCAATTTAAACATACAAATTCTTGACATCAATTACTTACATACCCTAAAGCTCAATAAATTATTATCACCAAAACATCAAGTAAGTTTTACATAAAACATGATATTATGCTATCCTGAGACCTTTACTCTTGACACTCGGAACAAGAAATTAACTTTATATGCAAATACCACATAGCAGTAGACAGTAAAAAAAACAAACACACGTTTAAAATGTAATTTTGGTTAGAGCTTAATATCACTAGGTCTATGCAACATCCATGCCACAAGTGGCACTTCGGGGAGCAACACTAGTCCATTCTCTCCAGTCGCTCTACAGTGTCTCTTAAATCCTCTACTACAATGTCCACATCTTCACGAGAGGTACTTCTACCCACACTGATCCTCAGAGCGTTGGAGGCCACGTCATATGGAATCCCACAGCTCAGAAGAATATGGGAAGGTCTGGGGAATGAATAGCATATGACATCCTTTATTTGTCAAAGTAATAAACCAAAGCTAAAAAATTGTTTTCTAAAAATAAACTAACACATTATGGTCCATCCACTCTAAGCATGACTCAGCTAATTCCCATTAGTTTGCCTTTGTTATGCCAGAATGACTCTGTTGTAGCCAGTCACATAAATAGTCATAATTAAATGGTACTTGCAAATAATAGAATAACATCAAAGCTGTCAAAGTTAACAGTTACCATATTTGATTACTTAAATTAGTTGCCACGAATATTTTCCGCAGTTAACACAATAAGCTAATTTGAAACGAAAACTGTTTCATTCTGGCCTGTGCAGATTTCTAAATACAGATTAGAACAGTATGAGCCTTTCAAGAAGCAAAAACATCTGTAATGAATTTAAGTTCTTATTGTGTGGGAACAGTTGTACTTTGTATTTATATTGTTGATTGTTAAGTTCAGTATTTGTATTTGTCATCACATTTGCTGCAGTTTGTAGTTTTGTATCGCAAGGGTTGATAATTCATTCTGATAATTCATTGTAACTTGGGGTATACTAGCCTATCAGGCTAACTGATTAGCTTGCTAATTATAACTGACAAAAAATTACTGTAAACACCCCCACGAAAAATACATTTAACAATGTCATATTGGACCCTTAATGATACTGACCCCAAACCAGTCAATCTTTTCATTGTAAATACAGATGACTTACTGATCTCCTCTGTCTGAGTGACAGGCTGCACCAACACTGGCCAACAGCCTCCTGCAGGTGGACAGCACTCTCCGCCCTACGGCAGGGGGTGAAAGTCTGAATTATTCACAAGAGCTCTTGTGTTCTACAAATCTGCAGGGTCAAGACCTGACCTACTTCTGACCAACACGTGTGCATTGTCAAAAATACACTTTACTTATTTTTGGTCTAAATTAAAAATTGGGGTACCAGAGTATTTCAGTTAGCTTAAATGACACAACAAATAAATAATCTATACAGTATTATACATATAAGCGAAATTGTATGCGGTATTTATAACCAACAAAGCTAGAAAAAGGGCCTTCCACTTACCCTGAAGTCCTCTTCCCAAGATGGACACATTGCATGTATTGGGTAAAATGTCTGAGCCAGGAAAATGGCTGTTAAAATGAACCTTATCTTCTCCAAAGACAGCCTAAAATAATCATGTTAAAAATATTAAAGTAAAAGTGAAAATTTAAATGGTGTACAAACAAATGTTCTGACTAAACAAAGGGGCAGCACTTACAGTCAGCTTCTGCTCCAGATAGCATCTGATGTCCATTAAATGGGTCTCATACTTGGCTAGATTTAAGCTTACCAACTCTGCAGCCTTTTTAACAAAAAACACAAAAACAAAAAAGCGATTACAGTAATTTACAAAAACAAAAGCTACCATTCAAAAGTTTATGCACACCTACTTATTCTTTTCATTACCATTGTCCACACTTTACAATAATATGTTATCAAAACCATCAAATATGGAAATTAAATAGTGACCAAAAATAATTAAATGTATGATCTTAAATTTGAGCTTTTTCACTCATTATCTAGATTACTGTTCTGCACACTGCCATTATCTCACAAGGTATCAATCTAGAATGCCCCTGTTGACCACTTTGCCCACCATCTAGTTCAAATCACTATAGCACTATATTTGTCTTCAACACCAACAAGGCCTAAGACTTTAATATGAAACCTTTCAGTCATTTTAAGTGAGTCCAACTCTTTTAACTGGCAGTGTACAGTATATGATGCTTGTGATACATTGACACTAACAGAAATATGATTTTTACCTTTCCTAGACCAGCTATCATAGCTGTGTTCTCAGTTCTAAGAAATAAAGAGACAGAGTCAGTAACACACTTGTTTTAATTCAGTTAAATAATTCATCATTTATACATGAAACCATAGATAATAAACCATACCATACCCTGGTCTGAAATTGCGCTCTTGTCCTCCTCCAAAAAGCATAGGGTACACTGGGGTTGTGCTTTCAGGATCATTCACAAACAAAGCCCCAATTCGAGGGCCATAAAACTAGAACGCACCATCAACAGAATTGTGATCTCTAATTTTTTTCGCTTAGGGAGATGATATATCAACAGCGTCTCTTGTTACTCACCTTGTGTCCAACGATGGTAATGTAGTCTACTCCCAGCTCATGTGCATCCACTCGTATCTTTCCAACAGCTTGTGCTGCATCAGTGTGCAGGAGGATTCTGGGAGTTGACCAAGATCTCCTTTTATTTACTTCCTTGATCCTCTGACAAATGTCTTTAATTGGCTGTTGAAAAAAGTATCTTTTACCTTGGAAGCTCATGCTAAATCATTGTAGAACAAACTGGTTATTATTACATAATACCAGGACTGTTGTCAAGGCAACACACTCACCATAATAATGCCCGTCTCATTGTTTGCCAGCATAATTGACACCAAGCAGGTGGTGGGACGAATCGCTGCAATGACGTCCTCTACCTCCACCTGTGCAGTCACCTTGGAAACGGGCACAAATGTGATATCTACAACAAGAATCCAATGAAGTCAAAATCAGGTCCACAGCACAAATGATTTATCTTATACTTTTCTTGGTGCAAGGAATTTCACTAAATTCGGTAATTGCGCCACCCTAAATATAACAAACATGCTGCACCTTTAACTTTAAGTATCCTTTATGAAAACAAAGCAATGGAGAACAACATCCCTATGTACTGTATAGTTGTGCAAGGAAAGCCAAGTCCTGCTAACCTGCTTTGCCCTCTTTTAACAAGTGTTCAGCTGTGATTTTGATGGAGTCATGCTCCACATTTGAAGTGATAATATGGGGAATGGGGCCTCCTCCATTCAGCTGCTGGATGCCTGTGCTTTCCTCTGAAGATGACATGCTCTTTCTGAAATGCTCCACTGCTGTGTGGAACACCAAATTATTGGCCTAAAGTTCAAGAGAAATGAATAAATGATGGAAACTTGCAGCAGGGCTCACAGAGCATAGAACAACTCTCCATTGACCTCCAAAAGAAAAAGATGGCGCACACAGAATAATTTACATTGACATTTACTAATTTAGCATCTTTTCCCCCAAAGCAACAATTTCAAATAAAGAGACACAGGCTTATAATACAGTTTACACGGTTTATAATGTGTCACAATGATGAATTTCAGTAGTAAATTAACTTAACAAAAACCTTATTTTAATTGCAAAGATTATCTAGTATAAATGTGTATATATTATGTATATAATATGATGAGTATTTTTGTGTTATTATATGCCCGTGTCCATCACTATGTGTGCGGATATGAACAATACAAGTCGCTCTTACATCTTGTTTCGATTTAGCACACATTTCGATATAGCATGTGAACTGTCCAGTAATTACTGGCTGTGGGGTCAAAGTTGAGATTGTTAGAACTTGGAGTGTCGCATTACAACAAGCAATGCGCCGCCATGTGCATCATAGTTTAATGTTTTGCTCTATAGAGTTCTGTGAATTAGGGAAAGTGATATAAAAGGGCCTTTATATCTTCACAGCATTTGCATAATTAAAGAATAATACCTTTACTATACCACTAGTTAAAGAGAAGGCCAGTAAATGCATGAAACTGTCACCTCTGTTCCTCCTGATGTAAATATAATGTCTGCTGCTGTTCCACCAACCATCCTTGCAATGGTGTCTCTGGAATGATAAATGATGTCTTTGGCTTTCAGACCTACGATCAGTGAGAAACAACACATCCTTGTATTATGTCTGTAAGATGTGTTAATATGTCTGCTGTGTGTCTATGAACGTCACACGTACCTGGTAGGTAATTACTGCTGGGATTACCCCACGCATCAGTTAAAGCTTCAGCGACTGCTCTGACCACCTCTGGATCGACTGGCGTTGTGGCATTGTAGTCCATGTATATTCTGTCATAGAAAATGTGCTTTTTACAAACTACACTCTGAAGCGTGTGGCAGATGGAGGGTTGATTACCTAATGACTCCCATGGTGTATTCATTACCTGTCTGACTCATTAGCTACGGCATGGTGGTCCAAAGCATGATGATGATGCTGGTCAGACCTTGGCTGATGTGCAGAGCTGGCCAATGAATTTCGATCGAGAATGACAGAGGGACCAGCCTTTTCAGCCATTACCTGAATTACACTGCTAGGTCACAAAAATACATACGCGTGCAATACAGGAAACAAAACCTTAGCTTGGAGATAAAGACATGCATGATTACTGAACGTCAAAAATGATAATATATGCTAAGCCCGATACTGACCATGTCATTAGGATACATACAGTATATATTGTATGCTTAGGGTTTTCATAGCTGTTAAAACACGTTTATATTTGTTAAATAAACAATAATATTAATTCATCAAGTAAATTAAATAAACTAAATTAGGTTATGATGCAACATAATGAAATAGCACGAGCGATTCATTCTGCTTTGATTCACGTGCGATTCAGTACACATGCGTACACTAGCGTAGCCGGCATTAGCTTAAGCCCCTTAAGTTGTCTTAACAGTAGTGTAACAAGGACAGACATCACAAAGATAACGATAAGCCTTTAATTATGCACAATTAGTTTACCGACCTTTTGTACTGTTAAGCGTGTCTCGTCAATGATTCACTGTTACACAAAATGATGACGCGACACGCTTGACTTTAAAACAGGAAACACAGAGGTGTAAATCCCTCCTCTTTACACACGCAATCGGTTCTTTCTACTATGGCGAAGGATTGGCTCATGTAAATGAAATAGGTCTTACATGTTGTTGCTTGGTAACCTTCCTGAAGACCACAGTTATATATTCATAGATATATTCATGAGCCAAGCCATCTTAACACCTCCCACTTATCGACGCCTACCTTTCAACCAATCAGTTAGGCCCTCTGGGCTGCCGTCTCAGAACTTAATTAACACTAGGGACAGCTAAGCTGTTATTATAGTCGGATAAGAAATTTTTGTATTTGTATTTTATTTTGTATTTGTAGAACGAGTCAGTGATTCACTGAGGGGACTCCTGTTGTGAACATGTATATTTTTTAAAATAGATGCAGAAAATCCCATTATATTTATATATGGAATTTGCACAGCATTTGAGGCTATTATGTGGATAAAAGATGGAAATGTTGATGTTTGAACTGGAAATGTACTCCCTGGAAAATAGTGCATAGACCTTGAATTTAAGGAGGTTAAATTAATGTTTATTAAAATTAATTTGTGAATGTGATTAAACATTTTAAAAGCAATGGACAAGTGAGATATCATAAAGGGTCACTCATCACTCTGTGCAACTGTTTTTATGGCTGCAGAATATTTAACATCTCTTGAAATGAAATCAAGGACATTTCAATTTCATTTTTGTGAAAATTATATCTCACATCCCAGACTCAAAAAAACAGAGAGACACAATATGAAGTCATGTTGCATAAGTTCCACATTTATTTCATATCTGACGATGTGTTAAGTGTACACAAACATTTGACTCATAATTCAAACACTCAGAAAGAGACATTGAACTACTGCCCATTGAAGGTGGTACAAACTGGATACAACTGCATATTACACCATTCACAGCAATCGTGTTTATATACAAGGCAAGTGAAACTTAGAGAAAACGATAGAAAAACGCTTATGAATGAAGTTTGTGCATAAGAGGTGAATGGAAGCCCACAAATAATTGTGTCAATCATGAGAACAACTGAATCATTCTTCTATCACTTTGGGATGTGGCAAAATACATGTTTTAATGTATGTAAATGTTTTAATGCATGTACACTGCTTGTACAAAAGGTGACAGGCTATAACATGAAGAATACCTATGTAGTGCACAGACAAAGACACCTCTCATTTACACATTTGCCTGAAAGTAAAATAGTTAATTTACTCTTTTATTTTAAAAAAACAATTGTGTTGTCATTTTAAAAATGCACCTGCACACACTGACTGATAAACACCTATTTCTAAAAGTTGTAGCGTTCCAATATGTATTCTGGTCATGAAAGAGAATTGAACCTGATTATGAAATTGTCCTTATCATAGTGAAAATACAAATTACATTAAATTATTTTTGATGCACTGTGTACTGTTTAGTCAACTGTTGACTCATTTCAGACGGTCAGACCCCTGCTGTTCTGAGCATGCCCTGTAGGTTGGCTGGCCTCAGTCATGCTCATGTGCCTGATTTAGCTGTTGTTTTACTGACCTGCTTGCAAAGCACCTCAGGGCATTTGTAAACAGTTGGCCTGCACTCTGAATATAAGGAGAAAGGGCTTCGGCAAGGCAAACTGCAGGTTCATCCAATCATCTCACACTACACTATAAATTGTCTGGCTTAACTACAATAAGCAGTGAGAGTGAATCTGTGGGCTCTGCTTTAGTGACTGCCTAAGGTCCACATATGCTAGCAAATGCTTCAGCACAAAACAGTGACAATGTAAAAAATCTGAGGTTTTGATATGGTATTAGCTCACCAATTTTAAAATGTGGTTGCATATGTCCTTATTAAGAAGTTGTTCAGACAAGGTTCACAAGTCAACAATCTCAATTATTCCAAAATGATGCAGATTTCCGTGTGGTTTAAACATTTCACAATGCTATAGCTTCTTTTGGGTTTGTACAACCTAACGCTGTTGATATTAAGCACATCACAAAGAACAGACCAGAGATAACTTTAAAACCGCATTGCAATTTATTAGACCATTGCAATATTTGATTATAATCACAATGATCTGATCAAACATCATGCTCATAACCCATGACAGATGATTCACTATGACAGCAGGGTTTGTGTGTGAACACAAAGTTTATGATGATGTTAGATGATAAACCTTAAAAGGTTTCTGGCTGAATAAAAGACTATTTTGTTCACCTGCGTGAGTACAATCAGATCAGAATCTAGATAGGCTTGGAAAATGCCACAGCTAGTCACATTATGTGAAGGACACATGCTCTCAGTATGAAAACAAAATAACTGAAAACTGCTTTTGTCTGTGCACATCACGAATGATTACACAAAAAAGCGTTACAGATGGGTGGGCACGAAAGTGGACGTTCACCCTGTTTTTGCGTACAGGAATAACGATGATGGTCATGAAACAAAGGGGGTATATAATGCTAAACAGAAAATCATATTTCTCTCTCACCAAGGAGCTTGTAGAAAATTCCATCACTACTGTACAAATGTTGATCTTCAAAACTTTCCTTTTTTATAGGATTGATCAATGTACACACAGTCATTTAGGATTGTGGGTGATTTTTTTTCCAGTCTGATAAATCTTGCAAAACCCTTTTCCTTAACCACAACTGCTTAGCATATCTACAACATAAAATTCAAGTAATCTACATATAGCAGCTATTCAAGCATTTACCTCTATCCTGTTCCCCAAAAGCATTTAATTGTGTTGGGAACGAGAGCAGTGTGGTCAGTAATAGGGAGGTGAGTCAACCGATGATAAAAAGTGCCCCATGCAGAAATTGCACTGTACTTTTTCAAAAATATTACAGTCTTTGTCAATAAATACATGCTGAAATAAATAAAAACATGTTAAATAAATACCTAACTAGATACAACTTTAATAGAATTTTTAAAAATAAATTAGACAAATATAAGATCATTTGGGGGTGCTGATCATTTGTTATATAAAATATTAGACAGGGTTATGATACATTATAGATAAGTTTACCGACCAGTACTCCAACAAAAATAGGCCAAATCTTTATAATGATATATATCATTATATAATTGTAACAATAATTTATACTCAGAGATATGATAATGCGATCATTTTCGAGTGCCAAATTTTTCCTCGTGTGTTAATTTTGAAATCTTTTGAAAAAGGGGAAACATTATAAAGGTATATAAGTATTTATGATGGGTTCTGCTCTGTCCAAAAACTGCACTTAAAGAAAGGAAGAGCATAACATGATATGATTAATCTGTTCCTTGTTTAGAATTGCTTCCCATTGATCAATTCTATCAGCCATAGCCAAGATATAAATAAACATATGGTCTGTTGACTTAAATACTGACCAGTTTTATTGTTATAAACATACTCAACTCTGAAGTAACACAGTAAGGCCATGTGGCTGCAATAACTTACTAGTCGTCCTTTTCCTGCCGAACTCAAGATGAGGCACAGCCTTGTGGATATGAACCTCACTCTTCACAGTAACAAATTTAGATGTGTTTGTATAAGCTGACAGCTTTAGAATTAGAACATTTCCATCACCAGCCCTGTCTTCCTAAACTGCTAGACTTCTGCATCTACGACTGAATATGCATCTGCTATCCCTAATCTAGTAAAATGTTAGCCTGTCCTGTTGGCGCTATTATTGAATATTTAGGCCGCTGTAGATGCAGGAAAATGGGGCCTTTATTATACAGGTGCATGGTTGGTGCTAGTGTGGGCGGCTGTGGGTTGATGCATGTAGGCAACAGGGCACAAACAATAGACATTTGATTAAACGGACACTGGGGGATTTGTGAGGAGATCTATTTACAAAGTTAGTCCTTTGTGTTTTTGTCCTTGAAGGTACAGTATTTATGGTCTCAAAACCTCATCTGTCCGGCTCTTCTTCTGGACAATTTAGACCTAATAGAAAGGAGAAAGTCACAATATTGAAATAAAAGGTCTGTTGTTGAAGTACAAAAGATGTATTTACTTCCTGTACCTGATAGATCCAGCAAGCAAAGGATTAAAGGCATATAGCCAGTCATGCATATCCTTGTCATTACTGGCTTGAAGGAGTATCCCACGATGCTCTGTGCATACCGCAAATGTGTAGGGGGTCTGAAATACAGACAGACAGACATTGGATTACAGTTTAGTCCATAGACAGTCAATTTATTGTTAAACTGGAATAGGAGGAGATGGGCTATTCAAATACAATGTAAGACATAGACTCTAATCCAAAATCTAATGCTAAATCTAATTGCAATGCATGATGGGTTTGCTGTCTCCGCAAAGGGTGCATGCTGTTATAGAATTTGAACAAAATGAGGTACAGTATCTTAGGGGAAGACCTCATAAAGTTGCCTGCCCTTTGAAACAGGCTTTGCATTGTGTGCATGCCTATGATCCCTTAAAATGCTGCCTTCAAAGGCATCTCATTAGGTTTTGAAACAGAAACGACGTCTTTGTGTGTGTTGGTACGTCACCTTCAGCATGGCCTGCTGGTCTTCACTGTATTCCACTTGTGCTGAGGACAGGTTAAGAATGGCCCTTTCCACTGTGTCTCTCTCCGTGTTGTAGATGTAGACATAAGGCCGACGTACAACCACATATCTCTTAACCCAGCCATTACTGTGGGGCTCCAGGAAGTGCAAGTAACCTTTCTTTGACACAATAGGGCTACAACACCGAAACAAATTTCAGTTTAGACTCAATTTCCAAACATGCAAAGAGAAAATTGTTGTGTAGAAAGTGTAGAAAATCTTTTAAAAACAAATTAAATCCCATATATAGTAAAGTGTGGGTGAAAAGTAACTAGGTATTAAAAATTGGTTAAAAAGTCCATATTTCTAATACAAATGTTTTGAAATAAATTGTACATGTACTTTATTACATAGGAAAATGAGAGCAAATCTTTACATTTCAACATAAGCACTAGTGGCATCAACCAGCTTCCAAAAAAGGCTGGAGATGGAATCCACAGTCTTCTGATGGAAATCGTATGGGACATTGCTAAGAACCTCTCGTGACCGATGCCTGTACTATTGATGCAGTCCTATTTACTATTGTCCATTTAAACACTGATCATGACTTGTAGTGATTCTACAAGTTCTATAGCCAATTTTGTATATTTTATATCCATTTTTAATGCCTAGTTACTTATCACCCACCCTGTACTATAAGGCAAATGTACAGCATAATGAAAAGACTCACTCTTTGCCATGTTTACAGTATGTGCATCTGAAAACCCTTTACTTTCCATTACAATATTAACGTAAAAACATTTCTGTAATTATTTTAGAGGTCTCAATTTTTACCTCACACGGATTTCCTGAATGTCGGGAACAAATGTGTGGGTTCTTGGCCTGGACTCTGGAGAAGATTTCTTGCCATCTGTTGCAGAATCACGGTTGGGACTGACAGCGCGGGATCGAGGTGTTGGGGGTCTATTACACAAAAGTAGTAACAATATAGATGAAGAAATTACTTCAGCTTTTAACTTTTGATGATTCTTTATAATTCCAGATGAAACAGCAGTCACTAAGAACTGACCTGAGTTCAGTCTTGTTACTGTAGCGTCCCTCCACAAGTGAGGGGCATGTGGAGGAGGGTGTGAGTGTGCTCTCAGCACACACTGAGTCTTTCAGAAGAGTTACAGACATCTCACTCAACTAAAACGCCACATAAAAAACAACAGTCATTCACCACAGAACACAATGTGCACAGACTAGACAGACCAGTGGCTCTCACAAAAATAAATATAAAAAGTTTGTATGCTTTTGATGTCTCAACTTTACACATTTCCTTTTCAATGTAAATGGCTGCCGTGAACACTGTATGTAACAATGAAGCCTGACAGGAAAAACAGGGAAATTTGATTCTATTGTGAAATATTCGTAATAAAATCCTCACCTTGCTCTCGCTGGCGCTAACACACACATGGCTGTAGTCCCTGTTGAAGGTGTGGTTAAGCAAACGCAGACACTGGTGGGGCAAACAAAAAGACAATATTAGGATCAAATACCCTTTTATTGACTCCTTAAACCTCAAATGTTAATATTAAGTCATTCCATTGGATATTATTGGCAAAGGAACTCTTAGTAAGCCCTAGGTTAGTCACTCATTCACCTTGGCAGCCAGCTCCCTCTGCCTCTCATTGGGTGTGTCGGGGCCGGGGCCCGGATTGTGTCCCAGGCCCAGGTGGGTGGAGGGGGAAGAGGACTCGGTTAGATCCTCACTCCCGCAGGACAGCAGCGACTCCTGGCCCAGCAGCAGGGTGGACTCCAGTTTCTCCCTAAGGAGGAGGTAGTGCCTGGTTTTCTCCACCTAATATACCACCAAAGGAAACAAGTTCTCAGATGCTCCACCAATCAGATCCTCCACCAATGATGGAGCCTTGATATTTTACATTTATTCCCCTCTAAACCCAGTTCTCACCTCCTGCAGGAGGCTTAGTTTCTCCAGCTCCCACTGATGGTCCAGGATGAGGCTGTCACTACGGGGCCTCCAGCCAGCCAGGTTCTCCTCCCCTCGCACATATGCCACCGTCGTGTCCAGCACCCTTCTGCGCCGTCTCTGCATTCCTAATAATTCAACAATAATTTCACAAGCAGCCCCTAAAATCTAAATTGCCCAGTTTAAGAAACCGACATGTGGGGACTGATTTTACCTGGGCTTCCTGCATCTGCCAGGTGGCACAGACTGAGCTCATACACACCAGTTACACGGTTCCTATGCATTAAAGAATCCCAACAGAAAACATTATAGCAACAAAAATGAATTTGAAGCTGAAGCTGTAATTTGAAACAGCCGTACCCTTCAGATGGCCTCAAACTGCCACTGCTGAAGAGGTTCCTGATGGAGCGAGATGCAGGGAGCTTGGCGTCTCGTGAGTAGAACACCATGCATAAGTCTTTGGTAATCACTGTGGGCTGTGTGCAGTTCTCCATCTGGGATAAGAAAACCATTGTAAGCTTTCCAATTTAATTTATTTCCGAATAAGTATTAAAATAACCAGCGTTTGCTAAAGAACAAGTTACATCTTTAGAGCCACAAAGCTGCCAGTTTCGATTTTTCACATGTAGTGGATTGGCTCTTATAACACACTTTGCGTGGACTATCTGCTTGACTGCATCAGGTAATTGAATTACTTGCATCTGCAAATGGAAATGACTGAATGGTATTGGTTACCTCCAGGTAAGCGGACAGAGTCATATAGATTTTCTCTCCATAAGGAGTGACACGGTTAAGCAGCAGAGAGTTGTGCATAGATGAGTCCCAGGCAGCCTCAAACCGATAGAATGTTCTATAGGGTAAAAAAAAGCCTTCAACAGTCTGTTTAATATGTTTAATTTACCTATTCTTAATTAGCAATTGCCTATTTAGAATATACACTATAATAACACATAAAATAGATATAGTAAAGTGACATTCTGATTAAAAACCTTTTTTAAACAAGTGTTTAAAAAATGGAGAGAAGACAATAAAAATGCATTCATGCAACAAAACACTTTCACTTCATCACTTAAAGATATGAATGCAACCACCAATGACGTGTAAAACACTGACATTATCACAATAATAAGGAGAAAAATTAACATATGAGGTAAATGAAGAAAGGGTATGACCATTAGAAGAGCATTGCGGGACAATTACGCAGGTACAAGGGACACTTATACCTATTATCAATTCCCAAGGAAATGCTTTAGGTGGAAAGGAAAGAATCAATTATAGGATCATAAGTGACACAGCTTATTAATGTGAATTGTGGCCTCTGGTAATTATTTAGGCAAATTGCAATTACAACTAGAGATTATGTACCCCTATATACACACTTTAACACTGTTAATATTATATCTTGTACACCATTCAATTAAATTACAGTAAGAGCTACAGTAGTAATATTGGATCCACCAGATCTACATCAAAATAGCATGGGCTGCCTCATATGTTCAAGTTAAACTTTTAGTCCACCCTCCCTTTTTTTATTAAACCCAGGTTATAACCTGCTGCAAATTATCAAACATTCAATCCGCTTATTGTTTGGCCCTCAGGCTGGTAAATCTTGTATCTTAAATCTACATATGCCTTAGTCAGAAATATATAAGAAGGGCCAAACTTCTCTGACATATGTGACTGAGCTTGTGCGCTTTAGTCAATTATCCAAATTTGCTTGAACCAACCGATGATGTCAAGCTACAAAGCAAGTTCCAAACCAGAGCTAACGCAGCAGTCCAAGCTGGTTGCAGGGTTTTAGTAATTCAAACAACAAAACCTCACACACACATCCATAGCACACAACCCACATTTGCTAACAAAGGTCACCCACATACTCAGATAAACAGAACCAACCATCCCATTTCTGACAACGCTGTCCACTACTTGTAAACAGTGACATAAATCAAGTTTAGAATGTAAAGCTAGCTGAGGAATTGTTAGCCTCCACCTCCCATTTACACTTTCAATATTTATTGCTCTTCATTTTCTTCTATGAACCAATCCAGACCTTAAGTCATGCGCTTGGCAAAATAGACATTTCTTTCTAAGTTTATTGGTTCTGCTTCCATTCAAGGCCTAAATAAGACTGCTTATGGCACAGGGTAAGATAGCATACATGCTACCTAATAGTTACATTGATTGGTGAGTTGTTGCACTCCATCACCCAGTCTGCTGGATGGAATCCTGCCCCTGTGACAATAAGAATATGAGGAAAACAACAGGGCTGTGCTTAATTTGTTCCACAATATATTATAGGGTGTTGGGGTTCAGACTTTGCTTACAGTGCAGTTGCCAAGGTGATTTGTAGTACAAATTAAATGCTTTTAAAGACCAAAGGGAAACTTTCTTATTGCACAGGCTAGCCCACACCATTATTTGAACATCACTGTTCTTTTTAAAAAATTCTGGCAAATGTGCAATTGTTTTCAAGTCAGCAAGCCTAAAATGAACTTTGACCTATGAAAGGAGCATATGTAATCAATCATACTGCAAAAACACTAGTAGTTCGGCAGTATTGAATTTTGTTTCAGAGAAATAAAATGCTCAGTGTCATCGGCAATTGCCTCAGCTTACATAACTGGCTTGGCAGTACAAGGGAAACAGATTTAGATAACAACAAAACTCTCATAGCCCTCTTTGGCGACAGCACCCTTGTATTTACAAACACTCAGAAAATTCCTGACATTACTGTTGTCCTCATTTGGTAATTACAGGTAGCAGGACAAGCAACCTTTATAAATGTTTGCTCTTAGTTACTGCGCAACGCAACATTCGCATTTGTGGAACCTTTAAAGAAATTTGATCAACACTGCTCCCTAGTGGTGAAAAAAACGTGCTCGCCATAAGCAGGTTTGTTGAGCAGAAACAGAGCTGTTAATAAACTTGACTAAACACATTTTTCTCGTGTAAGATCTTACATCTCCACTAACCGATAGAACACTAATTTTACAGAGTTGAAACATGATTAATGTTGAGGTTAATAGACCAAATCCTCCCATCTATAAACAACAGATCTCATTGTGTGTGGTCTGGCCCAGCTATTATCACCACACACAGCCTAAGTTGTGTTTAACCAAGTTGCCTTGACATCTGTGATAAAAGTTAATCTGTTTAGAAAACATTTTAATAACACCATAAATTTCATTAGAAGATGTCATCTTTGTTCAGAATTTGTTGAGCAAGAGCTGTAAATTTATGTGGTACTTATGAATCATGTGTGGGTGTGTAGACTGAATCATAAATTAAAATATACTTTAATACATGAGTTTTCTGCAGGAACGTGTTCACATAGTAGCCAAAGTAAGTGACAAAGTTTGAATATTTTGTTATACTCTTAAAATAGATTTAAGGTGACTGATCTCTACCACACCTCCTGTGAATGATTCAGCCAAAATGCAGCTCATACAAAACCAAGCCATGCAATCGCACAGTCACCGAAGTGCCACAACATTTCAAAAACATACAGCACAAAACAGAGACTTCACACACAAAAGCATTTCCATGGGAGACTGAGAGAGTGAATTTCTCTCACATTTTCAGAAGTTGTAGAACATAAATGAACAGAAAACAGAAAAACCAAATAAATGATGCAAGGAATGATGTAAGTTGATTGGTCAGATGGGCAATAGAAATAAAAGATGAAAAATACACAATCTGTCTGTCTGGTACAATGACAGGAGAGAGATTTAAAAGTAATATACCTAGGCATGTCCGAATCAAGAAACTGTCTGGAAAAACACAAAAAAACATTCTGTTAGTGGACTAGAGAGTATAAGAACCAGCAACCTAAAAAGGTTTTGAAGAAAATTTGTGTTGAGACCCAGACAGCTGTAACTGTACTGCAGGGCCTATTTGAAGCCATCACAGTTTCTAATGAGGTAGTAATTCGCTTTTGGTCTAAATAAAAAGTGTTACACACAGCTGTCGAGGCCTCGACACAATGTACATGGGTATTCTTGTTCCTTTGCATTGGTGCATAAATCCTGATCTGATACATGGTTTTATGGGTAGTGTGAATTATGAAGCAAGGCCTTGTGGGTAAATTGCATGAGAGAAGGTCATGACTGCTAGAATAAGAAAGTTAAAATATCTCTTTTATTCAGTAATGCTTTTGCAATAGACGGCTGCAGGTGGGCAGACACTGCTGGGTGCATAAATCTGATAATTCAAACATTTTAAATTTGTTAGAAGAGCAACAATGTTGTGATTAAAAGCCTTCATGTAAAACATCTAAAGTTTGCAAAGTCTGGATGCTGATAAAAAATGTCTATTAGGTGATGTTATAGTAATGCATTGTGAACAAAATGCTTTATTTGGCTGTTTGCATAACAGGGCCTTTGGATTACTGTCACGATGAGGGTATGTCAATGATGAATTTTACTTTTTTACTACATTTCTTTTATAACACTATCAAGTAAATCAGATTAAAGATTTGCATGCAACAGATTCACACTGTGATCAGTGAGCATTTGGTTTGAGTCTCAGCAATGGAGTTTGGACAGAGTGGATGGAATGAATAGATGAGGAATGGACACAAATGCAGACCAGCATCAGATGGAAAGACTTGCACAACCAGCAAGGAGGTGAACTAGAGAATCATATTTCAATTCCATGTCTGTTTTAAAATACTCAATTTATATTTTCACATTGGTCCAGTTGGTTCGTTAATTTATTTTCATTCATCCTGTGACCTTGTGACCTCCTTCAGCGAGGCAGATAAAACCAAATTTTGTCTTGTGTACAGTGTGAGGCAAAGTGACACTTTGAGTTTTATTAAACAGAAATAAAGCAGCCGCATGGATTCATTTTGTCAATCAAATTATATATTTGAAATGTCATCAAGTTCTCTGTGATTATTAAATGCAACAAACGTAAATTCTCACCCTAAAGGTTGTAAATAAGGTGTGCTGTGAGAACTAGCTGCAATAATGCATTTTAAGGATTTACCTTTCTGTGTAGAATGTGAACATGCTGCTATGCAATTCAGGCAGTGTGACATGAAGCATATTTATATTTGTATGAATCTATTTAAGCAATGTTAGTTGTTACTTGCCTGCATAATTATGATATTACATTTTTGATCTGAAATATTTAAATAATTTACTTGGAAACATACCGTAATTTGAAAATTTGCATAGAAACATGCCTTAAAGTAATACAATTTTTATATGCTTTTTTCACAAAATGAAAATTTGCAGAGAAACACCTTATGGTGATGTTTTTTTTTAGCCATAAATATATAGTTATTAATTCCCTATAACCCTGCAATGACCATAAAGAGGGCCTATGTACTATACATGACAAACTTAAAATTTCAAGTGTTAGTTAAGTAAATGTCTTAATTACATGATATACAAGTTTATCATGCATATTTAACAGTATACTTGGTATTGAGCCAATCCTACAATGCATACAGCATTAATTTATTGTGTAAATTAGTTAAACATGGCAGCTGTAGAAAGTGCCAGTTGTCAGTCACCATAAACATTCAGCAAGTTACGGTAAGTTTGTGCAAAGGAACATAAAAGTGTGAATATGCTTCTTTTCTTTATCTAAGGCTGGCACTGTGGCTGTGCTGTTTGATTGTAAAGCATTCCCCCGTGACAGGCCGTTAAAGGCTGTTTGGAAGGCTTGGTTCACTGCCTCATTTCTCTTTGGCAAAAACTCATTGCTTTAAAGTTGTGCAGAGCACTGCCTGTCAGAGGATTGGCTTCAGCTTTCAGATCATGCGCCAAAGAGAAGAAGAGAGTCGTTTTAAAGGAACAGTTCAGCTAAAAATGTATACTCTATATTCTGGTCACATTTTTTATATAATGAAAACAAATGAGGCCTGGTGGGCTTGTCAAGCTCCAAAAAAGAAAGAAAAAACATTACAATATTATAAAAGTGGTCAAACTTGTGCATGATACTCAACATTATCTGATGTCACAAAATGGCTGTGAAATTTAAGTTTGTTATTCAAAGATAATCTTCACCTCCAATGGGCCCTTAACCGCTGCAGAGAGAGCTAAAGTAGGATGACATTACAGCAATATTTTCAGTGAAGCTTTCATGTGACTTCAACAAACTTAGAATATTAAACAAAAGTTTTATGGACCATTTTTTATGATGAGTTTATGTTTTTGTTATTCTGAGCTTAAAAGCCCCAGTCTTGTTTTCTTTTCATCATATGAAAAAAGTGGTATGGGCATTGTTCCAAATTTCAACCTGTGTTACACAGAAGAAAGTGATATGTGTTCAGAAAATAATGACAGAATTTTTATTAGGCGAACTGTTCCTTTAGGTAAATCATTAATGATTAAAATTAAAAATACGAAAAGTGAAGCGCTACAGCTTAAGTTAAGAACATCTGTTACTTACTGCTGTATGAAACACAGGCTTTACAAAATATGTTTTGTTATAAATGTTAGAATATAACCCACACATGTACTGTAAACTACTGTGGAACTGTTCTGGAATATAAAATGACATGCAGCACTTGAAAGACAAACTAAAGACAAATGAAGGAAAATATTAAAATACCCAATTTATTTCTAAACTTTTAAACTGCTTTCTGATTCAAGTTAGCATTTATGAGGGCTGGTAATGTACCTGTCATCTTGTGCGGGTCGGATGTATCCTGCAGACAGTATGTTGAGGGAGAGAATGTTTGGGTCAATGATTGTTTCATCTGCTTCGGGTGTGTTCCGGATACGCCCTGTCAAACCAAACATACATCAGTGACTTGGATTCCATTTGCTAATCATCTCAATATTTTTCTGACTTAGGCTTACAGGCTTAAGTTGGAAGCTCCAACTCACCTACAACCAGCTCTCTCACTTCATTCCACTCAATATCTCTTCCTGTCTCATGTACTATGGTGACTGTCACTCTCCTCTGGATACCCTGTTAAGTGAATATCATGTTGTTTTATGTTATTATTACATACATTATGACATTATAGTGTAATGTTAGAATTCAGAAACAATGAGCAGGTTTTGAATGTTGTAGAATGCTGCTGATTTAAACTTGTTACCAATGTAATACTATCTACAGGATCTGGTTAACATAGATGAGGTGTTGAATTGCTTAAAAACTGTTCCGCATGACATGGCATCATTTTTCAGCAAGGTGTATTTAGAATTTAATCAAAATTAATAAATATTTTGCTAAACAGTAAATTTGTGGTACATTTTGTGGTTATGCTAACTGGCCCAACCAGGCCATCTGAGATTTAACGTTGTTAGCCATTGTCAGATCATGTCAGGCCATTTAATGTTTTTAACTGTTACTGTTACAGAAATCTTTACTGTTTTTTACTTTTACTGTTTTAATTTGACTTTTATAACAATAATAATCGTTACTATTATTGAATGCTACTGCTATAGAAATCTGTACTGTTTTCCACTGTTACAGAAATCTGCACTTTTCTTTACTGTTACAAAAACATTTAATGATCTTTAATGTTACAAAGATATAATGTTAGAACATTAGATCTTTAATGTTAACTGTTAGAAAAATCTTGACTGTTCTTTACTGTTACTGATACAGAATATATACCGTTCTTTACTGCTACTAAAGAAATCTTTTAATTATATTACAGAATATAATATCAAAACAGGATAAAAAAGAGAAAACTAGTCCAAGTACCTGATGTAACATGAATGTGCCATGGCATGGCATGCCTACTCTGTGGTCCACCACGGCTGGGATATAGCTGCAAGGAGGAGATATGTATCAAGTACAATTTCCAACACTGTCAAGCTTACCTGGATCTAGAATTCCTGTATACAGTACATGTGAGGATTTGAAGACAATATATTGCTTATTATATTTATGCCTCTTTAATATAATAAATAATCCAATAATCAATTAAATAATTTTATACTGATACATTCT
>JAZGTJ010001742.1:0-50758 GCA_036877575.1 Botia almorhae | reverse complement strand
TATAAACAATCTATATGTAAGTAAACACACTCTATATAAACGATCTATATGTAAGTAAACACACTCTATATAAACAATCTATATGTAAGTAAACACACTCTATGTAAACAATCTATATGTAAGTAAACACACTCTATGTAAACAATCTATATGTAAGTAAACACACTCTATGTAAACAATCTATATGTAAGTAAACACACTCTATATAAACAATCTATATGTAAGTAAACAGTCTATGAAAGTAAACACTCTACACAAGTACACACAGAATGCACAAGGAATAAATAACTGAATAAATGTAAATATACAAGTAAAAGTAAACACACAATTTATTAATGTATGCAAACACAAAGTCTTCTAGCTACACAAACTCCATTTGACGTGTCGCTTCATTCTGTTGTCAGACTGATTCAACACACTGAAGGAAAGACGGAGTGTTTGATAGACAGGAACATGGACAGTTGTTATGAAGGTGTGAAACGGGCAGAGTCAGTTTCAAATCAAGAGACAATACAGCAAATTAGATTCCAGAAAGCACAACTCTGCTAACAGGGAACATTCTCTGAATGTTGGATAACAGTTCTCTCAACATTCTCTCAAAGTTATCAAGAAACGTTCTTGCAGTAGCGTTTTTTTTAACAGCATATATCATTTACAGCAAAACTGTAACACTTTCTAGATGTTTTAAAAACATTTTAGCATTACAATCGTTTTTAAAACAAAGCAATAATGTTAATATAACGGTCCAAAAACGTAATGTTTTGCATGTTTCTAGAACAATCAAAATAATATTCTTAACGTTTTTGTTCCATAATGGAAACATTGGGGAAACATTCCTACAAACTAAACTATTAACCGGGAACTGGAGCCTCCTATTTAGAATTCACATGGAAAGAACAGTTTCCCAACCTCTGGTCACATGGTGCAGCGTTCACACACCCCTGGGTTTATTTCCCTCTAGGTCCCTCTGATCTCCTTTAAAAGGAAATCAAGTCAAAGAATTCTTTGTAGGGTAGCAGTCATTAGTAAAGATGTTCGACGACTTCTAGTTAAATTTCTGTCTAAGAGCGACAGTCTGAAGAAATCTCAGCAAGTTAAAAATAAAAAAATATGTTTATAGCTACTCTGCTGAAAAGCAACAGATTGAGTTAAAGCTGCGGTTCAACTTGCGGCTACTGAATAGCAGCCAAGCTAAACCAGCTAAAGCAGGAAAGCACCTTAGATCTGGCTGCAGCTACAGTTTGTTAGTGTCTTTGTGTCTGGTTTAACCTGTCATCTGTGCTTTCCCTCCGCCTGCCATTGCTCTGGAAATGCCAGCTTTCATTTATCCTGACTGGAAACAATCACCCTCCTAACAATTTTAGGTTACAAGAATGTTTCCCTAACGTTTTCATTAAGTGCTGTTTTAAAACATCTATTAACGTTCGAAACACCTTTTTAGTTTTTGTATTATCGTTACTGCTTGGTTAGAAACATTTTCCAATTCTGTAACATTTTTAAAATGTTCCACCAACAACCTCTAACAACAAGGAGCCACTTATTTATAATAGATCTGAGATTTACGTTGATATTTACAGAATCTATAAAGCAGAACCTGCATACCAACACAGCACACCCAATCCCAGCGCACACCTCACACAGCGGAAGGCTGTAGAAGACTCGTGTCTAGTTTAGCTGTATTCACGGTCTGATCCTTGTATTGGCATTGTGTCAGGTAGGAGAGGATTCGTGCACAGACTGATTAATGATGAATTCCTCTCTCTCTCTCCACTGAAATGAATAGATGCTGCTACTGGCCTTTAGTTAACAGGCGGCTGGGGAGAGTGTTTTCCCCGGATGGCACATTCAGGTGGATATTAAAGTGTCACACACAGAATGAATGGTGTGTGAAATGACCTCGCGCACGGTCACTGATGTGAGCGACAGCTCGGCTGCTATCTTATCTGCTTGAGCAGAGTCGGGTTAACCAGCTAGTTTTCTACCCACCACACACTGTAAACGGATGGGAAAACTTTATTAAGGTCATTACGAGGTATATATTACTAGTTACTACCTGCATTCAAAGCAATTAGGGTAGGGTAGGCAGTTTCCAAGAGGCTATCAATATTGAGCCAGCTTTAAAACATGAGATCACGCCCTCCCTGCAATGTCTCTGAACACACACACATACACACATATATATATATATTAAAAACATTAACATATTATATATATATATAATACTAACGATACCTCCACCTGATGATTCAGAAACTTTTAACTGTACATACTGACAGTTAATATGCACGTCTTTAGACATCTTTAGTCTTTAACTGACTAGATTTAAAGAAATGTCCATTTGTTTCCATGGAAACCATTTCACATCTCAGAAATCTCATTTGTATAAATGCTAAGGAGTGGTCGGTCTATTCAGGCCATTTTCAGAGGCATAATTAGTGACTGCCACAATCCGTTCCATGAATCATGGTTCCAGTCCACACAGAGCGAAGGTCTGCCGTGTGCTAGTTTACATAAACACGCATAATTAAGTGCTTCCCCTGATCTGGGGAATCTACATGGTAATTTCTGAGAAATAGCCCCAAGAAGCACATTTACTGCAGATGGAGATATTATTCAAATATAATTGGCCATAACAGCAATAAAATAAAAGGTTGAGGCCGCCTGGGTTTCCGTCGGTAACCCACAAACCCTTTCCTGTGTGATTCAGCGCATTTTCAAAGGCCAGTCAGCTGTGTTTCTGCGAGGTTTCCTGTTACACCGAGATGTGAATGTATAGACACTGTAGCATTATCCATTTAAGCAGCACAGCTGTGAGTCTGTCACAATAATCACTTACGATTAAAAGGGCTGCAATTCACCAGTATTTTGATAACACGTCCAGTATTTCTTTAAAGCCGCAATGCGTTGTTTTTTTTAGTAAAATTGAACAAAACTCAGTGACTGAGCAAGTACATAACAGATCAGTGTTCAACACATCTCCCTACTTTACCCCCGATTCACAACGATAAGTATATAACAATGATTTATCATTTGAGCTGTTGCAGGAAATGTCCGTCTATAAACAGAAGAATATTCAGCTACTGTATCACATGTCCGTGTTTATAGCTTGTTCTTACAGCAGTTGTTTACAATTTAAATGTATCATCCTGCAATTTCAGGTTTCAAACAGAGGTGGCAGTAGAGAGGCAAATGTTATGGATTGCAGCTTTAACAAATTTTGATTTTTGGTTATTATGTATGTATTATGTATTGCATTTATCTGAAACAATTAAGAGAATAAGGAGACTATTTAAGGGAAAATTAATACAAAGCTGCCTTGAAAACACTGAAGTTGTTAGTGGAACGTTTGAAAATGTTAAGCATGAAACCCATGATCTCTGTGTTGCTAGCGCCATGTTCTAGCAGTCAAGCTACAGCAACGTGTCTTCATACATGATTCACACGCATCAGGCTAACAATATCTGCAGATGTTTTATTCTGTGGCCCTTCTTACTGAATCTGAAACATCATTTTACTTCCACACTCAACAAGATTGTGGGCATCCGGGGTTTTGACTGTATGATAATGTTTATCTCACAGAAACAAGCTGTTTGAGCTCTGAATACTGACTCACAAAACATCTTATCCCACGTGACACTGCAGTCAGACAGCTCCCTCCCTCCCCCACTCACACATATAAAACTGTGACATTTCTCTCAAAAATGCAAACACACACACATTTCTTTCTAGGTTTTGGGTCAGTGTCGAAGACCTTCACAGCTCACTGACAATTTCTGAAAGCAGCCGAACCCGAATCCTGCGATATTCCAGCATCGTTTCAGAGCTGAAGTCAAAGTGCTAAAAGCCAAGCGGTGGGAGAAACTGTGCTGTGCATTTTAACAACATCCTCCAGTGTAGCAGCACAACCAACACTAACATCTCTAGATTCCACGTCCCAGAATTCCCTTCTTCAGTAATGATGACATCTCTCAAATCCCCAGACACTATACGTATACAGTATATATAAATAAACACATACACACACACACACACACACACACCTAACAATTTGAGGTTGTAAGAATGTCCCCCTAGCATTTCTATTAAGAAACAAAAACGTTAAAAATGTTATTGTTTGGTTATTAGAACAGTATTCGAACATGTTTTAATTCTGTATTAATTCAATGTTTTTGATGAAGAATAACATAAGAATAGCATGTTTGATATATTATATATATTATATATATATATATATATATATATATATATATATAACGCTTAAAAAACTTCTATTAACGTTACAGCAAAAATGCTTTTAATAACTTTGAGGGAACATTTAGAAAATGTCAGCCAACGCTCTATAAACGTTCTGTTAGCTGGCTATTTCATTGTACGCTGCTTGATTAATAACACTGGTGTAATTCATTACAGCCCTGTGGCACACGTACAAACCGCCGCGCGTCTGCAGAGTTCGCCGTTAGCTGCGCGCTGTGACTGTAAAGATTGTGTTCATTAATCACCAGTCGAGGTTCTCGACAGAACATACAGCAATACAAACCACTCGCAGCTAAAGCCACAAAACCAGTAATCAGAGCTACAGTAAGTACAGATATGCAGCGCAGCTAACCGTCGTCCTGGGAGATGCTGCTCATAAAAGTGAATCAACTCTGTGTTAGCAACAGATAATAAAAATAGACCCTTCACAACAGGGAACGTTCTCTAAAAGTTCTCTCCAGGTTACCGTTAGTAACGATAGTCAAATTTTATACATATCAGAAACGTTCATTTTAAGTTGTTAGTGAAACATTTAAGATAAAAAAACCTTTAAATAAAATGATTTCCAAGCAATAACATCAATACAACATTTAAACTGGACATTTTGAACATTCCTAGAACAAAATAACATTTTTAATGTTTAACTTAACTAATGTAGACCTAACACGTAAAATATTTATGTTTATATATAATGTTCTTTATTATGCAAATAGATGTCAAGCAGCTTTACTGTTGTAGAAATGTCTTAATTCTATAATACCATCACTATAGCAACACAAACGTGTCTGTATTCTCAGTGAGTGACTGTGACAATTAACTATTGACTGAAAATAATTTTTCTCCTTTATTTTTCACCCTGCTGTCAAAAATGGCGAGAAAATATGACATATGACAGAAATGACAATTCATATCAACAAATAAATCTTTTGTATGTTTGACGAGTTAAAGAAGGTGCACTAGATAACTTGTGGGTAATTTAGTCAGTTTTATGAATAATCACAGTGTGCTGGTTAAAGCTGATGAAAGTGTTTCAGTCACTAGTTTAAAACAGCTTTTCAAAAAAGTATTTTTGTTTAAAAACATTATTCGCCCACACTAGCGTTTTCAAGTGTTTTGCAGAAGTTGCTCATCCACACTGAAACGCCTGAAAATGGTTTACTTATGGCAATACAAAGACGCATGGCGTTCTGACATGCATTACTTCTGTCAGGTGTTCATTTAAAGTTTGTTTATTTACCGTTCAGTGTTCATTTATTTAACGCTAGCAAACTGGAGAGCAGCTAAAACAACTACAACTGCGGCACAACATTTTCACAGTCCAAACTACAACACGAAAACTGCCTTCGCAAATTTTTTCCACTTTGACGTCGCTTTCGCTGACAAAAATGTTGCCAATGTAAACAGAAGGCCAAAATGCAGAGAAAAACATGCGGTTTCAAACAAAAAAGTATTGATGTGTACAAGGGTCTAAATCTTTTCTTTCACATATCGTAATAAAGCAGCGACCAGATTAGTAAAATACTGGCTCTTGGTGACCTGAACTGTGCGACTCAAACCGTGCAGGGCTGGAGATGCAGAACGACTGTGACAAACTGTGACGTTTCTCTCCTCTCTGGGCTTTTAGTCTCTTCTTTTAGTTAATGGATGAGATGCACACAGATGGTGGAGGTTATTTCTCTGGTTTTATTCTCTCCAGAGACCAGCGTCTGCTCCTTACTGTGCACTGCAGCTCAGTCATCGTCAGCGTGTCGATTGATACTCGACGTGTAGCCTGAGGGCTCATTTCTCTGCCGTTCTTTGTAGTGCTGATGTTCATCCGTTCCATTCCTCTGAATACCATCATCTACATTAACTACAGGAGTGGCAATTTCACATTAATGGGAATAGCTTGTCATTTAATTATTCTGTTTCATGATTCTACAAATGATTCTTTTACTTGATTCATTTGGTTACAGCAAAGACTAAGTATGTGATGAGTATGTACTTTCTCTCCCGCCCAGAGTGAGCGAGTGTTGTATCATCTGACCTTCGTCTTATGACCCCCGTCATCCTTGTTTCTGATTGGCTGAAGAATGACTGATTCAGGGTCAGTCATGAATGCCCAGATAGGCTGATGTACCTCTGACGGCCGCTGTGCTTTCTGTGGATCTGCTCAGTCTACAGCACGCTGAGTCACACAGTCTAAAGAACATTTATGATGAATGAAAAAATACTGTGGGCTGGTTGAGGGCTAGCTAAAGGAATATTTTACCCAAAAAACAAAATACAGGCCAGAGAACTTAAAGGTAAGGGAAGCAATGTACCACTTTACTTAGTGATTGCTCTCAGAACGTAAAGAGACAATAAAAACAAATGTTTTGAAAGAAATCACCTGCCGTGTCTTTAAGAATATAACACAAGTCATGAGGATTTCTGCTAAACACTTCAAAAACCATCCCGTACTTTCATTTCTGTTCTTTGTGTCTGTCCATGAGCAGAAGGACAGTTAATGACTCTGTTATCTGTGAGATTGTGTGAGGAAAAAATGCGTCTTTTAATAGTTCAATTATGGAAAATGTAAAACACTGAAGTGACCTTATAGCTGAATAAAGCCAAATCATTATAGCTGTATAATGGACCAATTGTAGCACAGCTGTAAAACAGAGCAACTGTTGTTCTGCTTCAAGAACATGAGTGTCTATTCACTCACAGGACAATAAGAACATCACGTACATTAGTGGAGAAGTAATTAAGTTACTGCAGTGACAATTACATTCTGAAAATGTTGATACTATCGCTGTTGTCGGACCAAATGACACACACAAGTGTACACACATTGGCATACATGGTTTACGAGGACCTCTAAACCTAACCCTCACAGAACACTGTTGGCATTTATTTCATTTAGTATGTTTTACGTGATTTTGTTGATGATGACACAGGAAGTGTCCCCATAGACCATGTTTACTTTGTTATACACCTCATTATATGTCCTCATAGACCACATATTCAAACCCATATATGAAAGGAACTCAGGCACTCTATATTTATCTGAATACTTTCAGAGTTTCTATTAGATGCAGAAATCTGTTCTCAACACATGACGTCATCTGCTTGTTTTATCCATCTCTTCTTTCCTAAATATGAACTATAATCTCCTCCAAAACTAAGAAGCATTACGCCTTTCACAGAACAACAAAACCAACACACATTTAACATCTAACGTTTGCTTCTCGTGACCTATAAAATCTAATGATCTTTCTGATTAACCCAAAACAGCTAAAACATAGTTTACAAATATAAATTATTCACATTGTTCCACATTTCTAAATGATTGTATTTAGTTCATTTTAAACTACCACACTCCTGGAAATGAACAATAATCTCAAAAGCTGCCTTAGATAAAAGCTTTTGCTAAATGACTAAATGTAATTTAAGCTGCAGTAACTCTTTGGTTAAAAATGAACAAAAATCAGTTGAGCGAGTACATAACAGATCAAATCAACAGATCATGATTTATACACTGAGCCGCCCTGTCCGTTTTACCAGGAAATGTCAGTCTGGCTTCATGTGACGTCAACATACCGTAAAAAAAGTACGCAAAGTAACCTGCAATTACATGTTTCAAACAGAGGTGGCGACAGAGAGGCAAACGTTCTGAATTACAGCTTTAAACCGAACGAGAGGGATGCTGTTTTTTTACACTGTTTATAGGAGATGAAATTGATTTATAATGCTATCTGTTGAGCGCAGTGGCATTAGATTGTTTTCCAGTTATAATTACAGTAAGACGGTATGTCAACTTTGCTGCGCAGTGCAGTCAGCAGTGTGGCAGGCCTGCAGCAGGTGCTAATTTGACCTGAGAGGCGTTTTCATGGCTGCGATGGGGTTCAATCAAACACTGAGTGCTGAAGACCTGTCAGAACCCGGCCACAGCCACTCCATCACAACGCCCACTCCACCGCTCGCCCGCTGATCTATAAACAGTGTTTCACCTCCCCTCACAACGGGTGAACGGTACGAATGAGGCTGAAGAAACGAATCTTCAATCAGAGCGAAGCAGCGGCTGAATTTTACATGAGATAAACGCTGATGTCCCCAGAGAAGCTCTTTTGTCTCTCTCTTTCTATACACACACACATATATATATACACATACATACATAAAGAAACACACAGAGATAAGTTTACATATACATATATAATATATACTTGTGTATATTTATATAAATTCAGACGCTGTAGTCTCATTCGTAAAACAGAGGATGGATGGACAGCTGATGGGGGTGTTTTGGAACAGCAGATGAATGGAGAGCTGATGGAGGTGTTTTAGAACAGAGGATGGATGGAGAGCTGATGGAGGTGTTTTGGAACAGAGGATGGATGGAGAGCTGATGGAGGTGTTTTGGAACAGCAGATGGAGAGCTGATGGAGGTGTTTTGGAACAGCGGATGGATGGAGAGCTGATGGAGGTGTTTTGGAACAGCGGATGGATGGAGAGCTGATGGAGGTGTTTTAGAACAGAGGATGGATGGAGAGCTGATGGAGGTGTTTTGGAACAGAGGATGGATGGAGAGCTGATGGAGGTGTTTTGGAACAGAGGATGGATGGAGAGCTGATGGAGGTGTTTTAGAACAGAGGATGGATGGAGAGCTGATGGAGGTGTTTTAGAACAGCGGATGGATGGAGAGCTGATGGAGGTGTTTTGGAACAGAGGATGGATGGAGAGCTGATGGAGGTGTTTTGGAACAGCGGATGGATGGAGAGCTGATGGAGGTGTTTTGGAACAGAGGATGGATGGAGAGCTGATGGAGGTGTTTTGGAACAGCGGATGGATGGAGAGCTGATGGAGGTGTTTTGGAACAGCGGATGGATAAAGAGCTGATGGCGGTGTTTTGTTGGGGTCAAACTCTTGACTGCTGCCTGTTTGAAAAAGGTAAGTGCATGAGGAGAGAATGCGATCAGTATGCACGCCGGCGCGCCTCTATCCCTGAACACGTCGGGGGAGCGGGCGGTGCATGCAGAGGCAGGCAGGAGAATAAATGCCAACAGAAGCGTGTCACTGAATACTGATCCATAAAGAGTGAAGACAGCAAACGACACTTCTGCTTTCCTTAAACATGACATCACATCTATAAGACCACCTGAAATATCACATCTGTGTTCCACACACAGGAAATGATGAAGGCCTCACCTCAGTCTTCACATATTGGGCTCTTGTGATCCATTTATATCACAATCCATCCACATGTACGTATGGATGTAAGTATGTACGTATAGATGGATGAACTGATGTATGTATGAATGGATAAACAGACAGACAGACAGAGAGAAATCTAGTGTTTAAATAGTCAGAAACAGCAAAATGAAAAATGCAATTAAAGGGTGATGATCTCTAATCCCAGCACATTCACTCGCGTCTCACTGGAATGAGCTATCTTAGAAGACAGCATAATTTTGCCTCCTACTGCCTGGTGTTTGATGATGCCTAGACAGGCGGCTCACCAGGGTTGTGTAATGTTTGTTTGGTGAAAAGCAGCATGAAAGACATCAGAAGTGGGAGCTCTCACTTCTGCAGCTCTCCTGCAGTCAGCGTGCTGTTTATATTGTCTATCACTGTCAATGTTCAGTGATTGACCTTTGCATTCATCTGTGATCACCGTCAGTCCTGTGATCGGCTCACTGTAATCTGTGCTAATGCACACGCTCAAACCCGCTGCGATGACTGAGAGACGATATACTGAGAGACGGCAGCCCATGACCACAGCCCTGCTAACATTTTAGGGTTGTAGGAATGTTTCCCTAACGTTTCTATTAAGTAACAAAAATTTTGTTAAAATTTCAAAACGTCCAGCTTTTAGACATTGTATTAACATTACTGCCTAGTGATAAGAACGTTATTCAACCACTTTTTTATTCAGGAATGTTTTTAAAACGTTTCACTAACAATTAAGGAGTATAGTTTTTGATATGATATATAACGTTAAAAACGTTCTACTAACGTCACTGCAAGAAATTTTTTTTGAGAACGTTCCCTGTTAGCTGAAGACTCTCCACCTATCATTTAGCGGTCCACATTGAAGCCATTTGGACTGATGGTTATTATTCACCTGTTCATCTGACAGACACAGATCGAGGATTAGAATGGCCGCTAACATTGTTTACTGACTGGTTTACTAAACCAGCCGTGCAGTTTACGTTCTCATCAAATGTAGCTTGCATATCAAACAACCATTTCAGTCCAATCAGATGCCAAAGGCAGACAACAAACTGTACTGTGCTGTAAACTACAGACAAATCACGACCCCAAGCTTTCTCTCCGTACAGAAATCAAAAATGGACAGACAGAAATTCATCTTTTATGAATCGTTTAAATATTGGTGTCCCGGAAACCATGAGCCTGGAGATTCATGGTGTGCACCATGAATTAATAAAAGCTTAGTTTAAATGTGTGATATGAGAAACACACACACACGCTCATAAACACTGATTTCAGTCGCACCTAAAAATCAGTCATGACTTAACAAGCTTTTTTCCCAGCTAACATGGAACATTCTCAGAATGTTGGCTAACAATTTCTCTCAAAGTTCCCAAAAAACATTCTTAAAATGATGTTATATGTCATCAATATATATATATATATATATATATATAATTTTGTTTTTAAGCTGTTGTTGAATGCTTTAAAAAGTTACACAACTATAAACTTCAAATAAAGTGCTTATAATATTCCAAGAACATTCAAAAAACCTTCAAAATAACATGTTCCTACAACCTAAGTATTGTTGCTGGGAATGACACAAAGCTAAAACAAAGTCGAACAGAGCTAAATGCTTGATGCACCCCCAGACTTAAATCACAACAACTGCTTAAAGACAGACAAGCGCAGCCAAAATAATTAATAAATAACACGCGGGCGGAAGGACATGCGTTTCTGCCGCTGCAAACATTCTGTTGTTTAGTGCATGCAGCATGTGCGTGGGTCTGCTCCACACAAACCATGCTTCCGCTCAATAAGGCTGTACAGTATGATATCTACAGAATATTACATAAGGTGCTGTAAACAATCTTAGCTGTTCCACAATTTCTGCCAGGTTTAGCCTCTGAATTAGACATGCCCTCTCATTTCAAACTCGGCCTCTCCAAATACAGCTGGAGTGATACCACAGCTAACAGGGAACGTTCTCAGAACGTTGGCTAACGTTCTCTCAGTAACATTAGTAGAATGTTTTTTCAATGTTTTATGTCAGTTCTTGTGGCCGATGTTCTAAAAACATCAACAGAAAACATTATTCTTAAATTGCTTAGTGAAACATTGGAAAACTTTACAGATTAACAAAATGCTTAAATAACGTTTTTATAACCATGCAGTAATGTTAATACAGTGTCAGAAAATGTTTTGGGAGTGTTTTAAACCTTCCAAGAACATTTTAATGTTTTTGTTACTTAATGACAATATTAGAGAAACAGATTCTTACAGCTTAATGTTGTTAGCTGGGACAGTAGCCAGGTGTTATTTCTGTTTACAGTCAAATCAACAGCTCACTTAATAAATCATTATTATAAACTTTCTGTTGTGAATCATGGAACAGTTTTGGACTCTGATTTGTTTTGTACTTGCTCATTAACTAATTATTTTTCTTTTTTAACCAAAAAAGTTTACGGAGTGCAGCTTTAACACTTGTGTTGCTTTAGTGCTGCACACAGATTCAGAATAAAACGTCTTCTGTTGATTTTCAAATGAACGCGGCCTTTGACTAAAAGACGGATTTCATTTCATTTTCTGGGTTAATAAAATCTCTAAACTGTGTCTTGTTTTACCAACCGCTGTGCAAAGTGACACTCGGTAATCAATTTATTAGTAAAAGAGGAATGTCAACATGCTCTTTCATGAGCTGAATAAATTACCCTGAAATATAATCAAATGAGTCTCCGTTCTGCTGAAGCTTGATATATAAACAGAGCGAAACCGACCATTTCTCATTCAGCAGCAGTAGCTGTACATATTACAAAGAGCTTAGATATTATAAAGTCCCTCAGGTTTTACGTGGCACACTTAACTGGAAGCACTTCAGGAGTTTCGAAGTCATCATCTGATTGGCTGATCAACCTGATGCTGAACAAAACAAAATGTGACTGGTTGCTTTACATGTCAGTCAAACTTCCTCTTGGGTGGTTCTTAGCCAATGAAAGCTGTGATGGAATCCATACCTTCTGCTGTCTGTCTGAAGATCTGGATATGCGGAAGAGTTATGATGCTGTCTGCTGTACTGTACTACACACTTGCACACCTGTAACACTTATAATCTATATCTCTAGAGATCGATCCATCACGTATAGCTATTTATGCTAACTGAACCTTTATATTAATACTTTACTGTATATTAAGTCAGACAATATGTGCATAGATGTGGTGTAGCACAGAATATAAATAATAATTGTTTTATAAACAAGGTTTCTTCTACCAAGACCTAACCAGCGCTCAGAACATTGGCTAATGTTCTCTAAAAGTTCTCTTAAAGTTATCAAAAAACTATTATATACTATTATGCTACTATATTGCAGTTATGTTAATAGAACTTTAACATTATATATCATATACATCAAAAACTTTAGTCTTAAGCTGTTAGTGGAACATTTAGGAAATGTTTTAGATTAATGTCAATGTAACCAAGCAATAGCATTACAGCAACGTCAACGTCATTTTTAACATTGCTATAACGTTTAAAATAACATGATTAATGTTTCTGCTACTTAATTGAAAATGTTACGGAAACATTTATACAACCTAAAATTGTTAGCTGGGTAATCTGTTGCTCTTCAGTGCATTATTATCAAACTAACAGCCCACAGATGTTAATCCAAAAACATGTTGTCAACATATGATGTGAAAATGTTCTGTTATGTGAAAGTCTGCAGATTGTCCATCTTGTTTGTGGAGCTGCATTGAGAATCATTATTTTAGAGCTCATGTGTCTGTGTGTCCTCTAAACTGCTGAAAACAAAATGGCTTTTGTGAAGCTCTACATCCACTGGCTTTGTGTTTTGTAACTGTGCTCTTTCAGAGCAGGATTTATCTTTCCAGGCAATGGAAAACGTACGGTCTTGATCCTGAAGCATGGATCAGTGACCCTACAGCTCATATCCTGAGCTTAACGCTGATGTGACCAGAGTCCTCCATTTGGTGGTGGGCTTATCCACAGAGAGAGGGTCAGAAGTGTGTGTGTGTTTGTGTGTGAGGTGTGTGTGTGTGTGTGAGGTGTTTTGACCCTGTAAATCCGCCTGGCACAGACCTGATTCATTAAGGTATTGTTGAGGTTAAAGTCTCTGAAATGAATTTTGTGACAGCCACAGGAAGAATTGAGCTCAGACCATAAAGCCCAGTGATGCTCTGATAGAACTGAACAAAAAATAAAGACCAGGGCATTTTCAATAACCTTCTGTCCTTTAACACACAACCCCACACTGCACAGACAGACAGACCACCTAGTTAATCATTTAGGTTGTAAGAATGTTTCCCTAATGTTTACATTAAGTAACAACAATTGTTAAAAATGTTATTTTTTAGAAACGTTCTAAATGTTTTACTAATGTTATTGTTGGTTATAAGAACGTTATCCAAACATTTTTTAATTCGGTAATATTTGTAAAACATTCCACTAACAACTTTAGAATCATGTTTTTGATATGGTATATAACGTTCTACTTGGGTTACTGCAAAAACATTTTGATAACTTTTACCGCACATTAGTTAACATTCTGAGAACGTTCCCTGTTACAATAGTAAATTGACCCTAAACTCCTCTGACACCACCTACAATTCAAACGGCCTCATTCCATCCCCTGCGAGAACAATCCTGATTATTTAACACAATTACGATGAATGATTTACTAGTCACATTCATTAAGCAAATAATTAAAGACAGATCTACACATCTGCACACCTCCAGGCATTTGAGGTCTGGTTATTTCTGCAGAATTACTCTCCATGCTGGGAATAATGTTACAGGAGAAACAATTATGTCTGAACGTCGACTGTGGGCTGAACTGTACAGGCAAACAGCTGAATGTTTTACAAACAACAGGCTCGTTAACAAGCAGAAATTTAACAAAGCCAGAATATGCAGCTATCAATAATATACAAAGTATACACACTGTACTCAAATTGCCATCAAGACTTAAAGATGCTTGTTAAACTGCTCAAATGTAGCATCTTCATGTCCTTATAAAATTGAACCAGGATTTTCTTATAGTAAAAACTGTTTTTTTATGACAAACTGACAAATGTTTGATTACCATGGTTGAACTATGGTACTAAGGTTTTCTGGCTTTATAAAAAAAACTGCTTTATTTAGGTATCAGATTTCTGTTTTCTTCTTTCCATGTCACAACAAACAGAAAGTCAGTTGTTGACAGGAGCAGTTTTGAACTGTAAAATTAATTTGTAAAATGAGCCAGAATTTAATAAGAAATTCTGAGTTCATTATGAGATCCTTGACTTCTGATTGCAAACTTCTGCATTTCGTCTCACTGCTGTCCAGGAGAAGCAACCAAGATATTTTAAGGAGATTTCTACATGTTTTTCATTTCTGTGGGATCGCAGTTAGTCACAGACTAACAGACAATTTCAGCTTCCAATTTCCCAATAAACGAGAGGAAGTCAGAGGAGGGAAGCAGCCTGCAGATGAGAACGAGAGAGACAGCAAACTGCAGATGGTCATTCTGGCATCAACAACAGAGCGAGACAGAGCTAAAGACAAGATAAGTCCAAATCCTGTGTGTCTGTTTGTCTGTCTGTCTGTGTGCGCTCAAGTGCATCTCACATCTTCGGCATCAGCAGCCAAAGCAAACACACACACACACACACACACATGTGATCAGCATGCGGCCTCATGTGCTGTGAGTTATTAAACCCCAGACTTCATCAGGGGCCCGACACACACACACACACACAGAGCATCTCTATAGCACCTGACTCCTCTGTTGTTTGGATCAACAGGGCTGAATCCACGGCAGGAGGTTCAATAAAAGAGGAGGAGGACAGAAGAACGAATGAAATAAAAGACAGGAGCAGATGTCTGTTCCCAGCTGTCTCTCTCTCTCTCTTTCTTTGATATTGGGTTCCTGCCCACCTCTCCTGGTGAGCAGGGGCCAAAATTAACTTGGCCATTTACTTATTTATTTATTTGGTGTAATTTATGTTTTTATTTGACACGGGTTGAATGTTAATGTTCGGAGAGCAGAAAAAAGCAGAATTTAAATGAACGTGCGCCTTCATGACTCACAGTTCTCCTAGAGAAACGTTCTCTCAGTCTAAACGGATACAAAAGATCAATGAACTGATTTGCCGCGATCAGTAAATCAGATGGACGGAAAGTTTTTAAATCATCCACAAATTCATCTGCTAATTACCCCAGAACTCAATCAATGAGTTGAGTCACCTGACGCTTCCACAACAGACCCCCACCGACCCTTCATCACAGAGGAGCAGAGAGGTCCTTTAATTTTTAACCTGGCATAGATCTCTCCGTCTGTCCATGCATAACGACACTGGGGCTCAGGGGAGTCACCCAGGCACAGCGTGGTCTCTTTCTGAGCGCGGCTCTCTAATGACCCCATGCAGACACCCCACGCACCCCTCTGTGTTTAGAGAATGCAGCGGGCCAATTACTGGGGCAAATTAGTCCAGAACAGAAGAAAGATGGAGAGGAAAGAGTGAATAAATGGAGAGCAGCTTACACCCTGTAGAGTGACCCTCAGTGGGCTCAGATGCCGGCTGCTCACTGCATCAGGCCTCAGGTCTGCACCAGGTGTGAGGGGCGTCTGTCATTTATTCCTTTTTGTTTAACTGATTAATTGCCTTTTGTGTGTGTTAAACATTTATATAGAAGTATGCACACTTATGTATATGCATACATGTGCATCTCAAGCTGCTTTGGGGAGGCTGTCCTGGAATCATTAGATGACAACTGGAAATTAGGGTTCCATTTCATTTAGGTTTAAGAGAGTCAGGTTCCTGCTTCTGCTCGACTGTAAGGGAAGCTCACACTAAATACTTGCCACTTAAGAAGGTGTTTTTAACTGTTTGTTTTACTGCTATTTTCCTGTATTTCCTGCTTGAACTGTAATAAAGGGGCTGATAAATAAGTATATATGGTCATCATACCATTGCTGACATCTAATGGTGGCCTAAGACTTTTACACAATACTGCATATGCATATATTTGTTCAGAACCGTGACAAATTGAGCAAAAAGATATACACACAGTATATACTGGGAAAACAAGGGGTCGTGTGAATTTCTTTGCATTTCTGCAACACAGCTTCATGTTCTCCTACGTTATGGATGTGCACACCATTCCAAAACACATTCACTGCATGAGACGAGTCAAACTCAGCGATGCATACATTACAATCCAATTTCAGTGAGCGTTCTGCCTGGTTTAGCGATTTACCAATTGATATTATACTTGTCAACGTGTAATCGCCCTCCCTCCAGTCGGCCAGAGAGACGCTCTCTCTGTGTACACGAAGCGTGACTGAATCTGACAGTATAAAGCTCCCGTCGCTCTGAAATTAACCTGCTGCACCACAACGTATCTTCATCAGCCTGATGCAGATTAGCAGACTGAAGGACTGGATGAAACATCACCACTAAAATCTTTCTTCCAGATTCATTAGGAATGACTGCTATGGTACTTTCAGGATCATTTTATGTTGTTTTGTCCTCTATAGAACAAAATGGCCCACGGTCACCATTTCCCTTTCTTGATTTTAACAAAGAGCAAAGCAAACGCCAAACTGACAGGGAATGTTCTCTAAACGTTGGCTAACGTTCTCCCTATGACATCAAAGTTATTGCAGTAACGTTATTAGAACTTTTTAAATGTTATACATCATATATTAAAATGTTATTCTAAAGCTGAGTTGATGGAAAGTTGGTGGAAAATGTTACAGAATTAACACGTTTGAATAATGTTCTTAAAACCAATAGATAACATTAATACAATGTTTAAAATTTTAAAGTTTAAAAAGTTTTTTTGAATGTTCCTAGAACATTTTTTATCACTTTAACGTTCTTAAACTCTAAAATTGTTAGCTGTGTCTTCTGCTTTATGTCCTACAGCAGAGAGAAGAATCACGAGATACTGATGACAGAATGAGAAACATTACAGATCACAGCAGGTCAAAAGTGAACACACACACACAGGCTTATAAAGCACATGACAATCAGACACACTCATGACAATTAAGCACACACACACACACACACACACACAGGCAGCAGATGAAGGGCCAAGTGTGGACAGATGGGTCCAATTGTGATGGAAATGAGCAGTGACCCTTTGAACACGCGGCTCTTTTCAGGACCAGATATCATCAACTCGCCCTTTATTTCACCACTTGGCTCTATACACGGATGTGTTTACCATTATTCCTCTCTCTCTCTTTCTTTCTCTCTGTCCTTCTGCCTCTCTCTCTTTCTTTCCCTCTCTCTCTGTCCCTCTGCCTCTCTCTCTCTTTCTTTCTCTCTTTCTCTTTGTTCTTCTGCCTCTCTCTCTCTCTTTCTCTCTCTCTCTGTCCCTCTGCCTCTCTCTCTCTCTCTCTCTCTCTCTCTCTCTTTCTTTCTTTCTCTCTTTCTCTTTGTCCTTCTGTCTCTCACTCTTTCTCTCTCTCTCTCTGTCCTTCTGCCTCTCTCTCTCTCTTTCTTTCTTTCTCTCTTTCTCTCTGTCCTTCTGTCTCTCACTCTCTTTCTTTCTTGTCTTTTTTCTTTCTCTGTCTGTCTGTCCTTCTGTCACTCTCTCTTTCTCTCTCTCTCTCTCCTTCTGTCTCTCTCTCTCTCTCTCTCTCTCTCTGGTGTATAATCAGGACTGATCTGTTAGGGTGATGTGGGTGATGTGTTGCTGATGTAGGATTTCTGTTCATCTGACATCAGAGCACATCAGATGATGCTGCAGAATAAGTATTGAGTTTGTAGAGTCACAGATATTTTAAATGCAGTAAAGCAGAACGGATTCCTTCACAGCTAAACATAATTACAGGCCGTTGTCGTTTCCACATCAATTTGCATCCAGAATTCAATAAAGTGAGCCGAACATGGTAGAACCGTGGGCCGCTGCCGGCAGACTTCTGTTCCGCACGTCTCTGTAATCCAGTCCAGAGTAATAACTGCATCTCACAGCGCAACACAACACTCACATTATTCATCTACTTCAGTCATGAGCAGAACACTCACTGAAGTTAAACGAGTCTTTTTCTAAACGACTCTCATTCTGTTTGTTCAGAAACCCTGATCGTTGTTCCAGACCTCATGTCAGCTGATCTACTGCGTTCTCAACACCAATTAAAACATTTTAAGCTAGCTAACAATCTCAGAATGTTAGCTAACATTCCCTAAAAGTTCTCTCAGAGTTAGCAAACGTTCTTGAAGTAATGTAGTAAAACGTTATTTTGATGTTGAATATATCAAACATCAAAAACGTTATTCTTTGTTGTTTGGTGGCAACGCTTTAAAAATGTTACATAATTTGAAATGTTTAAATAACGTAAAGCATAAAGCAGTAACGTTAATACAACGCCTAAAACTGGATGTTTTGAACATTCCTAGAACATTTAAAATAACATTTTTATGTAACGTTAGGGAAACAACCCAAAATTGTTAGCTGGGGTGTCTGACTGTAGCTACTGTAACTGTTTTGATTTCTCAATACTGACAACACATAACTACTGACAACAGATAACTACTGACAACACATAACTACTGACAACAGATAACTACTGACAACAGATAACTACTGACAACAGATAACCTTTACAAACTAAAGGTTGTCAACAGAATATTCTGTAGAATATTCAGTTTTATTGTGATTTATTAGAAAGTATCAATAACATTCAGTATATGTACGTATTCTGAACCTGTACGTAACTGTGTGGATCTTTGTCATCATGCTGTTAAATAAGTAAGAGTAAAGTCACAATGTCAGAACTATAAAAAACTCCAGCACAGAACTGTTTTGGTCCATTGAACACCAGCTGCTTGATGCCAAATGACTGAAATTAGAGTCTGTGTTGACATCATGTAACCAAACAAGCATTTGTCTTCCCTCATCAGACCACATTATAGACTGACTGAACTGAAGTTCTCCTAAAGTGACTGTTTTTAAAAGACTGCTGTGACTCACTGAAGTTCACTTATCTCAATATGATGAACTCAACGACATGATAACACAAGCATCACACAGACATCATCTCTACCAGTCATGTCCTGGAAATCTGCACACGGCTGAAAGCATCTCCAAGATCTTCTATAAACGCTGTAAGACCATGAGCTATGCTCTCCACCCAGCTGTCAAGGAACATTCTCAGAACACTGGCTAACATTCTCTAAAGTTTCTCGCAGCTACCTAAAAAAAGTTCTTGCAGTAACATTAGTAGAATGTTTCTTTCACATTACATTCTGAAAACATTACCATAAAAACATCACCCTTTATTTATTAGTGGTACATTTTAAAAACATTACAGATTTTAAAAAAGGTTTGAAAGTTGTTCTTATAACCAACCAATAATGTTTGGTCGTTTGGACGTTTTGAACATTCCTAGAACATTAAAAATAACATTTTAACAAATAACAAATGTTCTTACAACCTAAACGTGTTAGCCGGGCACCTCCATATACTTCACAGAACCAGAAAAAAACAAACTGAGGCAGTGAAGCTGTTGAGCAGCAGTGACGACACACTCATGAATGAAGCCTGTGTAAAATAACATCAAATGTGCATTTGTGTCTGTAATATCCATCCATTTCTGTGTTTGTGTTGCGTCTGCTTGAGCAGAAAACACCGGCCGCATGCATCTGCAGGAATCCATCTGTTTTGCTGGCATCCGTTGTGACTGCGCAGACAGACGCGCTCTCAGAATGACAAACGAGTGAAATCTCACACATCAGTGCCACTCTCGTCCTTCACACTAACAGATGTGAGGAACCACAAACATATTTCTGTTCTCATGTTAGTCATCACTCCAGCAAAGAGACCGAGAGGAATTACAACTGCAGCGCAACACAACACATTCAAACACACGGACAGAGGCCAAAACAAGACAAAATAATTTCCCACAAGATAAAATAACAATATAATCATGAGATTGGCTCTTAAAGGGACAGTTCACACAAAAAAGAAAATTAGCTGTTAATCTACTCACCCGCAGGCCATCCATGGTATAACATTTTTCTTCAGTAGAACGATAAAGAAGATTATCAGGTAAAACATGGTTGTTAGTTACTTATAAATTGCAAGTACATGAGTGACGCATTTTTAAGATAAAAAAGCAGATACAGAAAACACAAAATTGTATTTAAAATAAATAGACCACGTTGGCGATGACAAACTGAATTTTTAAAAACTACAATACCAATTTTCGGCAAAAATGGAATCAAAAGAAGTGAAAATAAAACCATTTTTTCAAAAATGATCATCCAACTGCACCCTCAGACACCATTTGAATTGTTCAAACTCATCACCTTCAGACATACACGCACAGCATTGTGGGATATCAAAGGCATGCTGCCTTTAAAAAATGATCAGATGAAGGTACCTCTGGAGACAGGGAGTCAAGCAAACACTGGATTCAGACGTGACTTGACGTCTCCTTAGAACAAATGCTGTCCTCTGGAGACACAAGCATGTACAGCTTACAAATCATAATCAAGAGCTTATGGAAAACACTTTAACCTTCTGTATCAGTCTAAAGTACAAGAGCTTTGTTTGAAGTCTGTATTTGTCAAGTCTAGCCTATAGGAACCCTCTAGAAACCGCTCTGATGACCCAAGCAAAATTTGTGTGTGTGTATATATATGTGTGTGTGTGTGTGTGTGTGCGTGTATATGTGTGTAACTGTACCGTTGGATCTAATTAATTCACTAATTAAGGACTGAATTAAGACTGTTTTTCCCCGAGCTTTCACAGAAATGTATTTCTCCATCAGCTGAAGTAAAAGAGGTCATGCAAGTTCTTACCACTGGCGAAACTGAGTGAGGGTGAATCTGTTTGTCTTTCATACGCAATGAGTTATTCATTGAGTCACCCCGTCAGACTACATGCGATCTGACAACACCAGCACCAATGTCTTTAATGAATGCTACACAAAATGACTGTTCCCTTCACGTATAACTCAAACACACAGTCACAGCACAGTGTGTATTATGAGAAAGGTCTCTAACTGTGAAGGCATCTGGAGCTGCAGTTTTACACTACAGTGAAAGAGTAAATGGTTTCAGAACTCAAACTCGCGTGGTCTCATCTGTCACTTGCATATATTTGCGCAGTCGGATCACACACAGACATATGATTCTGATATGTGGCTGCGTGAGGGTTGCGGTAACTCCACCATCTTTGGAATAAAATCTGAAACAGCGAAATTAGTCAGCAGAAGAGAGAGCGTTCCTTTTTTGAACATCTTCCAGTTTCTGACATAGTTTTTAAGCAGATCTGCTGGACTATCAGAACAGATTTACTGTAGGACCAAAAGCAATAATTCGGCCTCAACACACATAACATTCAACATCCCAGCTGAGATACGCACAACTGCTTTCCTTCCTCAGAAACAAATAAAACATGAACATGAACACTTTTACTCAGCAGGGGTCAGTTACTGTATTATGAACCGTTACATACAGTAACACGTGATTTCAACTGAACTGTAGGAATGATAAATTAGACTCTTACTAATGTAAGCAAATCAAAACGTCTGTGAGTCAAAACATCTTTCACACGTTTCCCCTCAGTGGAAACTTTACCATCAGAGCTATTTTTTTTTTATATTTATTTATTATTTATAATAAATATAACTCCATGTGGCAACACATATGTGCAGTTCTGCTGCATGAAGACACCCAACAAACAAAATAATCAGAATCTTGTCTGTATGCCAACATGAACATATTTCACAGATTCTTTTAAACATGTTCTCAGCTAACATTTTTGGGTTGAAAGAACATTTCCATAAAAAATTTCCATTAAGTAACAAAAACAAAAAATGTTATTTTGAATGTTGTAGGAACTTTCAAAACGTTCCATTTTTAGACATTGTATTAACGTTACTGCTTGGTTATAAGAACATTAATCAAACTTTTAATTCGTAACTTTTTAAAAACGTTTTACTAACAACTTAAGTACAACATTTCTGAAATATAATGTTAAAACGTTTTACTAATGTTACAGCAAGAACATTTTTGATAACCTTAAGAGAACCTTTAGAGAACGTTAGTCAATGTTCTGAGTTCCACTTCAAAAGCAGCTCAGAGAGAGAAATCATCATAAAATAATCACAGAATAATAAGAATCTCAGCACTTCAATTAACCTTTGACCTGGTGAAACTCACAGAACTTCAGAGCAATCTTACAACTCGTCCCCATAAAAGCACAAAGCTTTCTCTGTCAGTCTCAATTAGCCGGCGCTCTCCTCGGGCACTTCAGAGAGCTAATGTTAAATGAAGGTAATCTAAAGAACAAGAGCACAACCTATGGTCCCGTCACATGTGATGTACTGCATTTGATGATGTTTACTGGTGCCTACGGCCTGTTTTGACAAACGCCAGATTGCATTAGCAGCAGGCAGAGAATGGCCTGCATTACAGTGTAACGCAACATTGCAGCACGGAGTAGCACGTAACAAAACTACCTCATGTTTTTAATCCCTAATGATATTTATGATAACTGCTGTATTTTCACTGTCCTTTCCTGCAGACCACGTCTGAAGATCCCTAAATATTTCAATAATGCATCAACGTAAAGTGATTTACATGACCCACTATAAACCACATGGCAAGTTCTGCATTACTGACCCTGGATCAGTGACTCTGCTTCATTACATTAGTGAGAGTGAAGCTTGTATTTATGGCCACTGGCTGCAGAACAGGTGCTGCACCTCTTAGTGAAGTACAGCGGCTGCCGAATTTACGAGCACTTATAAAGATTAGCGATGCACCAGCACATCTGGCCCGCGAGGAAACACAATCGTGCAGCACCGCGGTGGGGCGGATGGACCTGCGCTTCAAACTTCCAACAATTTTCTCAGAAAAGTTTTTAATTCATTTTTAATTCACAACAGCTTCCACCCTTCCTATCAGAGCACTCGCCAAAGCCACACTTCCCCCAAAACATGAACACTTCACAGCTTGATGAGCAAGCAGGACATCCAGTCATTGAATTCGGGCCGAATGCAATGATTGGATGAACATTTTACGGTCCTGCGCCTTCCACGTAAGCTATGTAAATATATTAAGTCTGCTTTACTTTGTGATTGCTATCAGGATGTGAAGAGACTTGACAACCAGCATGACAAGTAATATTTCAGGAAAAACAAATCACATAACACGACTCCCACACACACTGCAGTACAACAGTAGTGTTTACTGTGTGATCAAACACTCAACAGAGAACAACATCCATCATAGCTGTGCTGGACAGACCTCGTCACAATTTTAAACAGTAATGTTAAAACTTAGATTACTATTTTGCCTTCAATTTATGCTAAATTAAAAAGACTGTATACAAAGAAGCCGTTAAAGCTGCAATCTGTATCATTTTTTGGTGAAAACATTTTTAATCCATTTTAAATCACTTATTGAGCAAGTACATACCAGATCCGTGTACTGTTGTGCTCCCAACAGTGTGTTTATATTAATGAGTTATAATCTGAGCTGTCAGGTCCGATTTCACGGGAAACGTGCGGTTTTATCCAAAAGTAATGGATTTACTTTAAATAACATGAACAGAGATATTTGAGTGTAAACAGCACACGTTGAATATTCATAAATGTCATAGAACACACTGAATATTCATTAATGTCAGAAATTATTTACCAAAAACACATGAAGCAAATGCAGATACTGTAAACGATGTAATTAGCGAATCGCTAATTAATACCTTTTGCAGATTACAAACAGCGTCCTGCCCATCTGTTATGATATGACAGGTGTCAATCATGTTTCACGCTACAGTAACGCAGGCAGTGAATGTCAATTAACATTGTTTCTGTCTGCAATTAACACTTACTGAAACAATGTCAAAATATTTAAATCAAACAATAATTCATAATCAAGATCAAAGACAAACATGGTGCATATGAGACCCTGCATAATCAATTCTGTTTTATAACACAATACAGATCAATACAGAATGTTTGATTAATTAGAATATATTATGTTCTATATATATGATCCGCACATAAAGTGGAAGAAAAACAACATGATTCTAAACCTACAACAAATCTATAAAACTGACAGTTTTCAGTCAACAGCACTGTGTATATGAGAAGTGATGCTTTATGTCATACAGTAAGTATAGAACACGTACTCTGCAAAAGCATTAAGACAGATACTGTACCAAGAACTGTAGAATTAACAAGATGCCACACTTCTGTTACTATGAATGGGGGAAAGTGCAACACTCAATATGGCCGCTCTAATGAAAGAAGTCCCGCCTACTAGTAAAAAGAGCCAATCATCAATCGCTAAACACTAACGATTATCTGGGGGAAAGAGTGTTGTGAGGTAGGAAAGACTTGTTTTTATAGCACAATTTGAGCTTAAGAAACAGAATTTATGGTAGAAATAATGTCAGATTTAATAGTTGGTCAGAAATATATAGTTTTATTGTGACATTAGCCAGCAATTTTAGAGATGTCTGTCTTCCCTCATTCAAGCAGATAGGACTCTGTGTTGTAGGACTGAAATAGCTGCCCAGAGGCGTTGAAAAGATGGCCGCCGAGCGCGGACACTATCTTAAAGGGACTTTGACTGTACTTAAGTACACTATATATATAACTGCTAAATTAGCACAAAACTCTAATAAGCATAAACAACACACACACACGTGTTGGGTAAAACAATTTGCAACAGGAATACACTTACGCCCTTAAAATACTGCCTACAAAGGCAGCCTACTTGGTTTTGAAGCAAAACCACCAGCAAAGCTGAAAGTCAAACACAGCAGTTTGCCAAGCTGGTATAAATAGAAACGATTAAACGCTAATTAATACCAAAAACATTTTGTGCTTGTTTTGTGGCTGTTTTAATTAGGACTGAAACAAGCAACAGGCCAATAATGTGTTTGTGATTCCATTAGCTCATTCTGAGTCTGTGAGACACCGACCTCAACTGAGACACGATCACTGACGAAGGGAAAATCACAAACTATTGAGTTGTGTAATAACGCAACGCTGATCGAACAGTACAGAGACACTGAGAGGAGGAAAGCTAAAGAATACGAGCAACAGCGCACACATGTGTAAACGCAGATGCAGATGCCTGCTGCAGTTGGAATGGCTGCTCATCAGTATGCAGCAGCTGCACTGGAGGTGATGCGAGCTGGATGACGCAGTGTTTAATGCTGATGCATGTAGGAGGGTTATTACTGCTCTTCCTGTGTCGCCTGAACACACAGCTGCATTAAACATGCTTTTACATCATCTTGCTGGTGTTAAGCTTCTACACTGAACATCTACGCTCAATGTCACCATGCTCCACACGGGCGCATCAACATGCAAAACTAGTAGCATGACACTGACCGAAGAATGACAACAACAGAGCTGTGAAGTACTGCTGAACCCACATTTACAGTGCTACAGTTAAAGACCTCAGACTTCAGAATTCAAAGAAAAAGAAAAATGGAGGGCGTGGCTTGTTTTTTTCCACAGGGAATTGATTGGTTCTAGAAAAGCAGGTGCTTTAGATCTCAACATGTGACAGAAAAAGAATTGGAAAATGATGTACCGGGTCTGTTTGCCTTTCACCTTGTCTAGTTGTGTTCATGGGTTCATAGTCTCACACATTTTCACTGGACACACAGCTTCTGAAAACAACAACAATACAGTTTTATCTCTTAAAAGCTCTTATGTCCATTTGCTATCCTAACTAGTCTAGATTGCCAAATGTATTCATATATGTCATGATACATGTGTCTGTGCCCCATCAGAACGAATTTGTGAGCCATGTTTGATGCCCATTTTAGCAGTTGAAAATGACTTTCTCCACAGTCTGAAAGTACATGACATACACATTGATCCTACATTAAAATATTCAAGCAGTTGAAGGTATGATAGGTGGTTTTAGAGATGCTAGTAATAGCAAGCTAGCTTTGAAAGCATAAGATCCCGCCCTCCCTTCAGGCCGTTCTCCAAAGCCACGCCCCCTCCATACAAACGCATACATAGTTTGACAGACATTCAGGACGAATGCAATGATTGGACATTTTTATGGTTCTGCTTCTTCCACAGACGATATATAAATATATTTAGACCCCTTATTTAGTGATTGCTAACAGGATGTGAAGAGACTTTCCACCAGCATAATAAAAAGGGTTTCGGGAAAAAAATCTCCTGTCAAATGTTGCAATTAAGAGTGAATAGGCAAAGTTTGTTATTTGCTTTGTATGCAGTCTGAGGAACCGTTTATTAAAAAATCCATCTGCAAACATTCACCTTCATCAACCTACACCAGCCTCTCTAGGGTGAACAGAAATAGAGGCACATCTGTTTCCAATTGAGATGTTCTGACAAATTAACCACTGGTGTAAAGAAGATAATGAGTATTTGTAAGAAAACAGCAGCAAACTGCTCCGGCTTCTGCATCCGCATACAAACAGCGGGTACGAATCAGGCTGGCGTTAGTTTATACGCACTTTAGCGCATCAATCATATATGATAATCTCAGGGGCATGGTTATTAAACAATCTATAAAAACCACACACGATTTAAACCAAATGTGCTTATTTCAAACAACTGGACACCAGTAAATATAAAAAAAACTTTATGTAGGCAATTCATCTAAAATCATAAATGCATTAACCTGATCATAAGGACATTTTAAACATCGAGCGCTAGTAATGTTTGCTCGTGCATTACAATGCTGAAAGAGTGCGCCTCTGTTGGAAACATGGGTAAAGACAGGAGATGAATCCACAGGCGCAAATTAAAGAAACCTTAAGGATCGACAGCCTGAAGCTGTGAGACAGCAGGTGCTGTGGCGCAGGGGTTCGTGCAGAGCTTCTCTTCGCATCGGACACAACTCAGCAGATCATTAATAGCTAAATCTCAGACCAAAACATCATGACAATCATTTTTTCCGTTTCTTTATTCGGGTGTTGTCCAGTAAACATTATGTGGTTCGTTTTTATGTACAGTAACTGTTAAAGCACAAAAAACGTACATTTTACAATTTATATTTTAACCCGCTGTGTGCAGTCAGTCGCGCAAACGCAACGCACCAGGACGCGCGTCACGTATCAATACGCGCTTCGCCACACACCTACCGACGGATGCACAGCAAATACAGCGTCACTTTAACCAGTAACCACGTTAAAGAAAACGCATGAACTGTCAAAAATGACAAACACACTGACAGCTTGTCAATGTTATGCATACAGTCAAACTCACAAATCCGAATGAGCCGCCGCTTTAAACTTCGAAAAGCAAATAAACACATTCAACCTGTTCTTGAATGTGTGCGGCACACAAACTCAACTCAATACAACCCACAATCCACAAATCTGCTGCCGTTTGTTACCCAGAATACAAGAAGCGCTTTCAGAAGCCGTGGAAAGCTTTGAGCATCACACAAACACATTCAGGGAGTGAAGATCGTTCAACTTCTGAATGCAGAAGAACAGTCTGCAGTAAAGAGAGGAGAATAACAGCTCTCTCTCTCTTTCAGCCCTGCAGCGTTGCGTTCACATGTACAAACTCTGCGTCGGTGTGAAACACTCACCGTGTGACCTGCAGATGAGAAGACAGAAGCCCGTGAGGAGCGCGTAAAGTCTGATCAGATCTCCAATGACGCAGCCCATCTTCATCAATAACATCACAGATCCCGATATCAATTAATCAATCAATCAATCCGCACAGTTTAATTCATCCGAATCGAAAAGATCAGCGGAGAAAACAGCTCGGGATGAGGCGTTACACGGGGCGATTCTCCATCCTCTACCTCTCCGGACGCGCAGCGGACACACGCGACTGGTTCCTCTGACTGACGTTGACGCGCCGCTCGCTCGCTCGCTGTGTGAGAGCTGCTGAGATGCCGCGACGCGAATTCATTGATCTGAGGTGGGCAGAGAGAAAACCCGGACCGGTCGAAATGCCGTTTGGGATCCGGATCGAATGTGAACGAGCTGCTTGAGAACAGGAGAGCGCGCCTGCCATCTGTGGACACAATACAGACAATGTGACAAAGAAACAATGGTGTGTTTACACCTCCACTTCACTTGTACCTTAAATAAAAAGACATTTCACCAGCGGTGATGAAACAGAAGTGTAGAATTTGTTGGACTGTTTTGGAACAGTCCAGAACAACAAAAATCTGTAGATACATAAAAATGTAGTTTGTCCAGCTACACTGGCAGGTTTTTATTTTCCTGTGTCAAGAATGTTATACAGTTTTAATGACTTTAATTTTTTAAAAGAAGTGACACTGAACAAACTAAAATAAAATAAGATAAAAAAATAAATAAAATGATAAAATTACTTCATTGGTGTTAGTGGTATGTACTATCACGTGCAATTACATGTTTGGGAAATTAAAGTATGTTTTTAACACATCTTGAAGACTTTAATGCTGTGTAGATTTTCACAAACAAAAAAGAAAAAACTGCAACATTTTTATAAACATCATGAATTGGTTTCCAAAAAGAAAACCAAGCTTGGGATTTACACCATAAACCGAGAAATCATGTGGTTTCTATATAGTCATAATTTTAATGACTCTATACTAAAATTACCGGAATTTCTCTTATTTTGACCGGAACATTGACTGGAATTTCAGTTTTACACTATTAACCATAACAAACCATGTCACATCATAACAAATCCAGTAACAATATATATGTTAGCAATGTTTAGAAATGTGAAGCTGTGTTGTGGTGAAGTATCTTCAGTGGTGCTGACTCCAGCCCACAGAAGCACTAGTTTATTTATGTAGCTCCACACATGTATTGACTAGCTGGATTCCAGTGTCTCCCACATGCATCCAATTATACCAGTGTGTCTCTACACATCCCCAGACACACACGGTAAGGTAAGGAACCACTGCAGTAAACAACTCAAGATGTCCTAATGACTTCTGTGTGTGTGGAGTTTACTGATGAATGTGCCCATTAGCCTCTCACATTTCACCTTCTGGGTGTTAAGATGGTTGCGTGTCAAAAATCAACACAAAAGAAGCAAATAAACATGAACCAAATCTTGTGTTTGCCTTCAGCCCCACCTGATACTGGACATCCTAAATGGCCTTTTTAGCACTGTGAATGCTTAACTTTAGCAATTCTGAAATTGTTAAGATGAATTTATTGAACCAGGTAATTACAACGATTTACACGCTCAGATGTATGCGCATAATTGCCGTTTATCAATACAGTATGTTTCAGATTGCACAAAACAGACGTCTTTATCACTTTTAAAACATTTACTTTAGTTTGAACAAAACTGTGTTGTTGATTTGTTTACTGGAACCATCTTGCTTTTTTAATTTAAATTTCAGTCTAATTTATGACCACAAACATAAAATAAACACGTGAGGCAAGTGCGAGATACACGTTATCTACCTCAACATGAGACAGACGAACAGACATGATAACAGAGCTGAGAGAGAGAGAGAAAGGGGATGAGAGTCAAAAAGAGAGAGAGGGGGAAGATAAAGACAGGGGAGACAGACAGAGAGAGATGTAGAGGGAGAGAGACAGAAGGAGAAAGGAAGGGGTAGGGGGCTAATGAGCTGTTTACCACATCATGAATTAATTCGCTATTCAGCAGTAAATTAAAGTCAGTGTCATGTGCTCTCCTCACTGACTGTAAACACAACTTTACACCCCTCATGAGGGTGGAGGAGGTGAATTATGTTTGCCGGCCCAAAGGCGGAGATTCACTTTTGTGCTCGGGTGCAAAAAAAGGGGGCGGGGGGGGGCACAGAAGTTGCCTGGAAAGCATTAGATATATAACAAAACTAGTCATCATACAGACTTAAATGTACGTTTTGTTTTATTTATAATTAGATTTCCAAAAAATCGTCTTTTGTTTCCTTAAAAGACAAGAAACTGAATATTTGACATATATTCCATTTCAAATATTTATACTTATATTAATATATAAATGATAAATTAAAACTTATTAGAAATAATACAAAATGCTCAATGGTGCAGTCAAATCACAAGGGAAGAGAAGCAGGAGGAGAGAGAGGCGTGTGCAGGTGAAAGCTGTCTGTCCTCTTTTACTGTCTAACTGCAGTGTTGTGTCTCTGTTCGCTTATATATAATCTCACATGACAAATAATGATGATGTTTCATTTTAGCAAGTAAATGATCGAATAATAACACAAATAAAACAATGTCACTAACAGAGTTAACAAATCATCTTCTGTCTATGTATTTAATTACTGTTATCACGCAGCTAATAAGGTTGTGTTCCCCTTTAAACTAATCTGATTAATTCCTCGCAGGCTCTCCCTCAACTAGATTAGTTATTTTTTTACTTAATTAGTATTGCTTAGTGCGGAGTTCCCTCCAATGAGAAGAAAGACACTAATCCCAGAATGTCTGTTAACTGGAGCTTCGACAGAAAGCGAGTAGGAGATGAAAAAGAGGCAGAAAGAACAAAACCAGTGCATCTGAAAGGGGAGGTGGGGCAGGAAGCTGTGGTGGGGTGAGGTGGGGTAGGTAGAGAGCATTAGAGGGAGCTCCATTATCTCAGGGGCTGTACAGCTGAGGGGGGTGAACACCTGTGTCTCGTGGCTACGAATAATTACCTCACTTGCTTCCATTTTCTCCTAATAATGGCAATAATTTACTACGCCTCTCTCTTACTTGGACAGCTGGTGCTTTGAAGAACCAAGGGGGTCCAGTCCTCCTAAAACCCCAGAGTGCTTCAGGCCTCCCCTGTAGCCATGGCAACACCCCAAGCCAGAGCTAGTTAGAGACAACCCATAATCAACAGTTATGGAATTAGTGCTTCAGGTCCAAGTGAGCAGAAATGGACTGAACCACAACATAATTCACACAACAGATCAGAACAACACTCACACATGATCGTCTAAAGACACACTTTAAAGCAGCATTTCATACATTTTTGGCTGAAAATGAACAAAACTCAAAAGTTATTAAGTACATCACAGATCAAAGTTCAACATGATTTTCTTATATTACCCTAATACCCAACGGTAAGTTTATAATACTGATTTATCATTTGAGCTGTTGAGTCTGATGTTGCTGGAAATGACCATCTGTAAACAGAAAGAAGATCCGGCTACTATATCACATGTCGGGGTACTGCAGATGATGCAGCGTTTGTAGCTTGATCTTACAGTAATTGTTTAGAAAATAACTCTTCTGGTAAATTGCACTTACATGTTTCAAACAGAGATGGCGGTAGAGAGGCAAAAGTTACGAATTGCTGCTTCAAACCAAAGGAAAATGTGTACAGTCTGATTGTTACTGCACACGTTAAAGCACAGCACAAGTGTCTCCAAATTCACTCAAAAATACAGAATCTATTCTAGACAACCTGTGTGTTTTCTGGAGACTAGCATGACCCTGTCTTGTCCTTACCAGTGCTAATCTGTACAGACAATCCTCTGTCTTTCTTCTTATATTCCATTGTAGCTGTTTTCATATCCAGCTTTAATAACTGAGAACTAAACAGAATCGTGACCAAGGGCTTCATAAAGCTGTTATTGTAAGAACAAACATTCTTTGCTGGATAATCTCACTGCTGTGAGTCTCTCGCAGGGTATCAAACGCTTCTCCTTAATCATGTAACAAACAACACAATAAAATATCTGCGGCGCATAGAGAAAAATCACGGCAATAAATGACACATTGTTTATGTACAGCATGTGTCTCTTAAGGAATGTAAACACTGAGTCAACACTGGAGCTGTTCATTATTCATTCTTCAGTGTTTAAACTCTGTTTCAGGTGATTATTTTCAGTATTTCCGGTGATCATTAGTGTGAATCATTATAAACTATATCAAGATGTTTTGCGACAAATTTTGTCACTATATTGCACAGAGTAAAAATAAAATGGCTTTGGAGAGCACTCTGAAGGGAGGGCGGGATCTTATGCTTTCAGTGCTAGCTTGCTAGTGCTAGCCTCTCAGACATTGCCTAGCCTACACTTTTAATGAGCTTCCATGTGGTCTACTGTCTACATAGACAGCTAGCCTCTTGAGCACCATGATAAGTGTCATGTAATGTCACAGGTGAATGATTTGGAACACAATTAATTCTCCTCACACATGTGCACTAGAGCCGGGCGGATTTCTCTACCAGTGCACTAAATTCCAGGCACGTACAGCAGCCGGACAACAGTATACTGTGGACTTTGTAAATGTCGTCTTCATAGACACCTCACTAGGTTTTGACACAGAGCCGTACTGCTCTCAGTCCCTCCTGCTGGACTGAAATAAATCTGTCATGACCTGAACAGTATTTTTTTCAACCTTTTTTGTTATTAATTCATGCATGTGCCCTGATAACTAAAAATAAAATAAAAATGTAAGACGTTTGGAACACAAACACCTCTTTTATACACTGAGCGCACTGAAAATGGAGCGTGCTTAAGTGTGCACATGTGTGCGGAACCATGTATTCTGTCTATTTTATCATTTTCCTGTTTTCCTTATTTTATTTTTTTCTTATTTCTATTGTCTCAACTATTTTTTATATATTTTTTTATGTTTTTAAAACATTCCACAAGTTAAAAATAAAGTTTTTGGTATTATATTAACATTTATGCATTTGGCAGAACTTCCAGTACATTTCAGTTATATATTTTATCAGTAAATGTGCTCCCTGGGACTCGAACCCACAACCTCTGTGCTGCTAACGCAATGTTCTTTTGAATCCAATCCAATCCAATCCAGCTACAGGAACGCATGTTGTATGATATTTATGGTATGTATGATATATGTATGAAGTTCTATATAGTTTTACTAACCTTAACTTTTTTGATAACTTTGAGGGCACTTTTAGAGAACATTCTGAGAATGTTCCTTCTTATAACTGGGATATAAATAAACTTGAATTGAGCGCGCTAACGTTGCCCGGGGTAATCTTGTGTTACAGTAATAGAGGACTGCTGCACTCATAGTCTTTCTGTGAAAGGGTGTAAGGATCCCCACGTAGGTGATTGTAATTAAAGAGAGTCTTTATCAGCTGCTAATGGCTCTTTTAATTTCTAACAGGCGGTTAGAGTCTCCGGCTGTCTGCAGCACCCGTGCTGCATTTTAACATGAGCTCTTGACTCATAACGCACTGACTGATGGAGCTCAATGGTTTCTCACTGTGACCAATAATTCAGAGCAAGCAGCTTCATGGGATTCACTGTACACCTCTACCCATCAATATCTGCCGCTCTGCTTTATGATTCCGTGCTAATTCCAGACAGGAGAAACAGTCTGAATATAAATATTGGTCTTGATACATCAGGGATAATGGAACAAAAAGCTTTCAAGGTAACCTCTAAAATCATACAGCTAACGGGAACGTTCTCAGAACATTGGCTAACATTCTCTAAAAGTTCTCTCAACGTTATCAAAAACATTCCTGCAGTAAGGTTAGTAGAACTACGTTTATTTAACGTTGTATCGTATATATCAAAAATGTTCATTAAAAAGTAGTAAGCTGAATGTTTTAAAAACGTTACAGAATAAAAGATGTATGAATAACAATCTCACAACCAATCAGTGATGTTGATAAAACAGCTAAAAACTGGATGTTTAAAGCACTCCTAGAGTTTTCAAAATAATATTTTACCGTTTTTTTTTCATTATTGAAATGTTAGGTTCTTACAACCGAAATTGTAATCTGGGATGGTGAGCCAGAAACAGTTTCTCTTTTATTTATAAGGTGGCAGACGAGTGTGTTTGTGAAGTAAATGGTCTATCAAACACTACACGCTTGAATCTAACAAGCTCCATCACTCACATGTGATGACACACAGGAAATCAACAGTGTGTGTGTGTGTGTGTGTGTTTAGATTGGCCCAGCTATCTATCTCAAGCAAACAGCTTAAAGTTCACCTTAAAATAAAACTGTTGTCATCATTTACTCACCTTCATGCTGTTCAAAACACAAATTAGAAAAAGTCTTTCATCCGTACAGCACGGAAGTGGAATTTTTGAAGCATTTTGGAAGATTGCAGAATGTATTTCTCATCTTCTGCAGTCATATTGTGTTTCTGTGCGAGGAACAGATTCCTCATCATTACTGAAAACAAATCAAAATGAATGCGTCACAAATAGAGAGTGTAAGAAACAAATAGAAACAGTGTAAGAAACATTGCGGTTGGCTCAATGCATCTTGCTGTAGCTCGGCTGGTACAGCAAGAAAAGTTGAGTTAGCGGCGCAAAGGTTGTAGGTTCGATTTCCAGGAAACACACATTGTATTCCTTTGAATGCATGCAAATTGAATGCAATGTAAATTGCTTTGAATAAAAGCATATGCCAAATGCATAAATATAAAAGTCTGCAGGCACTGTGTGTACATGAACAGAAGCGAACGAAATGTAGAATTGGACGTGTTTATCACAAAGAGCTCAAAAGCTTCACAAGAGTCCTGGGCACCATTGCTAAAATGCTTTATGCCATTTATTTGTATTTCTGGAAGCTGAATGGACGTGTCACTGTGAGTCGAGTAAAGATATTCCTGCTGTTCCACATGACAAATAACAACAGACGGTGAAGGTGCCCATGAAGAACCATTTTTGGCTGTATGGTTTCATAAAGAACCTTTAACATTTGTAGAACCTTTCTGTTTTACAAAGCTTTTTTTGTAGATGAAAAGGTTCTTATACAATGGTAAGAAATGGTTCTTTTAAGAACCTTTGACTCAATGGTTCTTTGGAGAACCCAAATGGTTCTTCTATGGCATCAATGTAAATAAATCAATTGTAGATCTAAGGAACCAAGAGCTCATCAAACAAAATTTAAAATGTCATTGTATTTCACATCAGTCTGATCTCATCTGTTGATTTATACATTTACAAAACAAACCTGCTTATCTATTCATTTAAATATTCTTGCTTTCTATAAAAAGCCAAGCATGCATTCACTTTCCTTTCCTCTAAATCGCTGTCTAGATAAGGTCTGTAAGAGCCAGTCGCGGCGCACTTGATTTTATCTCGTAAATGAGGTTCAAAAACTCTATAAATAAGTGGCTGGAAACATCAACACTATATATTCAACATCCACACTGAAACACAGAGACCTTTCCAACTCCTTCTGATGAAAAACAGTCATTTACATAAAGTGAGGTATGTGTTATCGTACAGTGCAAAACACCTCAGTCAAAGCAAATAGTCTCTCTGGGACACAGTCTGCTTTGTGCGTTTGTGTATTTGTGTACCTAATACCCAGCTAACATTCTCAAAACATTGCCAAGCGTTCTATAAAAGTTCTAAAAACATTCTTGCAGTAACGTTAGTAGTATTTTTATAAGGTTATACATATATCAAAAACGTTATTCTTAAGTTATTAGTGGAGCATTTTAAAAACGTTACAGAATAAAAAGTTTAAATAATAACATTAACGCTTTGTATGAATGTTAAAAACATTAAGACAACATCTAAAACAACTGGATGTTTTAAACAATCCTAAACCTTTCAAAATAACATTTTTAACTTGTTTTGCTTAACAGAAACATTAGGGAAACGTTCTTACAGCCTCAAATTGTGAGCTGGGTGTACGTTTCACTGCATTTAGCAGAACTAAAAGGCTGCCGTACAGTAAGTGCTCAAAACAAGCGTCATTGTGGGCACCACCTACAACTCACTCATTCCAGTAACTCTGAAGCGAATGGCGCACATGTAAGACCCTCATCAGAGGTTTTAAACGGAGGGCAGGAGAAACGCTGAGTAAATGCCAACAGGCGGATCAGGTGGAGGGCAAGTGAGGGAGGATAATTGTGTTTTTAGATGTTTCATGACTGATGATGTTGATTCAGATGAAATGACTTGTGGCAGAAACTCCCTCTTCCCAGCAACCCGTTTAATCTGTCGCGATGTAAACTGCAGCCTGTGGCAAAGCAAAAAGAGAGAGAGACACAGAGAGAGAGAGAGAGAGAGAGACTGCCATTGTGTGCACAGGTACATGAAAGCATAGCGCGCTACTACCTCAAGGCTTCGCAAACAAAAAAAGACCAGAAGGGAGAAAAGGCTCATTGAAATGTCGTGTTAAACATTATTATAGGTAATTTGGCTTCTTTTTTCCGTTACACTGCATGCTGCAAGCACAATTTGCCCATTCTCTCAAGATAAAAGTGTCTGTGTGCTTTGAAGTGAGCAGACCGCGCTCGCTACTGTTTCCCACAAAATAAGCATAATACATTTTTTATTAAAAGCCAACCAGACGCCCTTTCTGACGGGTTTTATTACGAGCAAAGGCAAAATGAGCAAGTGTTACACTGCCACTATTTTCCTCTTTGTTCTGTCGGTGGTTTCACGCCGAAATATTTTCGCTTCATACGTCCGTTTGTCATCTTCACCTCACAGCGTTGCTGCTCTCCTTACGTGAAAATAATTCCACCATCAAACCTCTGAAAATGCTGTTGTGTTTCTTTTTTTGCGTTTCCAAAAGCATTTGTTCAAATAGAATTCTATTTGTTCAAATAGAAATTTTTAAAAGAATCAATAAAAGCAGCTCAAGGTATTTTTTAAATATTTGTGACCGCTGTGTTTTTGTAATAACACTCAAACACCTGGGAAGGATGTATTCCTTATGATTATGATTATTATTAGTTTAAGGATATATCTGGAAAATGAATGAGAGTCGAGGTGATAATACTTCTTAGGTGTGCATTAAAATTTAATAATTCACTAAATATTTTTTCAATGACTTTATTTGGAAAGATACAAAAATTAAAAAGACACAAAATCAAATTCTGCTGAATAACAGAAAATATTAGCATTAATAATATCAGACACAATGGTGAACTCTGTGAAGCCAGAACGTGAAGTGTTTTCACGAGTGACTTCTGGAGCTCATTGTGTGTGTTTGTATTCAAATGTCTGGCTTATAATGAGAAGCAGCTTTGCTAATCAGAACACTTCCTGTGCTGTGATTACACACACACGCACACACAGACACACACACACACACACACAAACACACACACACGCACATTAAGATGAGGGGAACCAGATGAATGTGAATTTGTTTTCATTTTCTATCCCAAATTATCCAAATAACATTATTTATTTATAAATTATGTATGTGTGTGTGTATGTGTGTGTTTTTATGAATTTTCCATTCATTCCATAGTTCAGATATCAACAGCATTTCATCAGGGGTCATGACCTCATCCAAACACTCTCACTCACTCTCACTCACTCTGTCTCCTATTTCTTTCCCTACAAACAAACACACACACACACACACACACACACAGTAAACACACACACAAACACACAGATCGATTCTAGTGTTGAATCTAAAGTCTACACACCTGGAATATTCTGGCATCTCTTACTGGAGAATCACGTCTAGAGAAATGTCTTTGCTTGTAAGGCAGGAAGAACTGCAGGTCTACAGTGAGTTACAGTTTTGGGGCAGTAGAGTTGACAGAGGTCTCATGTTTGGGCTATTTAATACGCTTAATCCTTTTCGTGCTGTGAGAGAGAGAGAGGTAGACGCAGGTCTGAAGGCCAGAACGCTTTCATTATTGCTTTGACCCGGGAGGTCAGGCAGCTATTATCCAGCTCTCCATCAGCACTCACCCACACTGGACGTGATTTATACTCGCGCCCTCAGAATGAGCCTTCGACACTGAATCAATCCCGCGTCTGACCGCCGGGCCTCACTGTCTGCCATAAGACCAATCACACTTTCACTGCAGTCACATGAGAACCAGAACCAATCTGCAGCACAGACGTGGAATGTCTTTCTGCAATGTTTGTTTTTATCTCTGTTGCATGCTTAGTACAAAACAGAGACTGTCTGTCAATTTAGCAGAAAATAAAAGCTGTCTGTCTGTCATTCAGTACCTGAGCAAAAGCTGTCTGTCTGTCATTCAGTACCTGAGCAAAAGCTGTCTGTCAATACAGTAGAGAATAAAAATGACTGGTTGCCAAGGTGTTTCTATGTGTGTTTTTGATCCATTTTATCATAAGCCAGTTGACCTACTTCTTATATGTTTGTGTGTGGTTTGTTTTATGGCCTATTGCCATATGCCACATATGACCACAAAAATAAACCACAATGGCAGTGTTGAAATCTACAGTACAGCACAATACAGAGAATGTGAGTGCTTTAATACACACACACACACACACAGCAGTATTGATCAACACACTGAGGTAAATACCTGATCGATACACAGCACACAACACTGCTGCTGAACATCACTGTTACACAACACACATCGAGAGACATTACGGAAGACCGGAGAGCTTCCTGCAACAACAGTGCATTCAGATCTACCTATAGAATACACCTCCTGACATTATATATATATAATTATATAATAGATATATATCATGATCCTATATCATCAGATTATATATAATTATATAAATACTATATTATATATATATGTATATATATATATATATTCAGTAATTCAAGAGTGCAGATTTCAGTCGGCTCATGAATGTCTAATGCAAAGTGTCTCACACTGAATTAAATGCCTAAAACCTTTCTAAATTAAATAAACTCCGTCAAGTCCAGTGTTGTTTCTCAGCTGTTTACTGATGGACTCTGAAGCTTGTAAACAAGGTTTTTAGGTGGACTGGTGCACCAGTCAGATTGGAGATGAAAAACAGGTGAAAAACCGGAGGCATGGTGAGGTGCGCGGACCGAAAATGAATGAAGTTTAAGAAAACATGTCAAATTTCATTTTTGGTCCAAAATAAACAGTTAAGCGGGTTCTTAATCTAAAGCAGTCCTCCTAAAGCAGGTATTGTCAAAGCCTGTCAGTGTTCATCTACACTAACGTCAAATGTCCATCAATGCAGAAAAATCACATGACGCAATGTGCGATGTTCCAATGCAGCTGTCATTCCTGATCAGTCCTAACCGGGAATCCACAAATTCATCCTGACGGAGTCCATACGGAGTGAGGAATGTTACATACTGCAACCAAATGAGCTGAGAATTTCAATTATTAATATTATTTCAAGAAAATTATAATAAAATGCTCCAAAATACGAATGCAAAGACTGAATATAATTTCTCGAGATGCTGAAATGTTTGTCAGACTCTAATGAAACAGTTTAAAGCTGCAATGCATAACTTGCGTATGTATCGCCATCTCTGTTTGAAACATTACATTGCAGTTTAAACAACAAGCTACATAAGCCAATAAGCTACATACAGATGGACATTTCCCACAAACTCCGACCTGACGGTTCAAATTATAAATCATTATTATAACTTACCACTGAATCAGAGTAAAAAGGTTGTGTTAAACACTGACCTGTTAGGTAATCACTAATAACTGATTGTTGTTCACTTTTAACCGAAGAAAAAGTTACAGACTGCAGCTTTATTTCAGTGTCGTTATATCTGCGACTGGAGATTATATCACACACACTGTAGAAGGTTTGTTTCACTAAAACTCAAAGCAGCTTTCAATTAATCTGGTATTTATTTGCCTTAATTGTATCTGCTGAAAACATTATAACGAAGCTATTAGCTATAACAGTCTGAAAGCGCTTCTGCGGGAGCACAAGGCCAGAACGGCGAGTTAATCGATAGAAACTGTGAAGGCTACTCTTTTGAAGGCAGCTGAATGAATGAATTTCCCTTGAAGAACATGATTCACTGCTGCTCATACTCTCACTACACATTCATACAGTATAGAAACACCAGCAGTACTTTACTTGGATCGCATCCTGTTTTTCAAAGAGCCGCGTTTCCAGTGAATCACACAGTCATTAATTATACACACGATCGTTTTGTTTTGAAGTGCAGACAGAAGGTGTGAGTTTAGAAATAAGCGGGAATACGCTTTCTTTAGATGCATCTTGCTGCGCATGCGCACTGTACTAGTCTCGTATACATCTCGTATATGTTCAGAGGGACTGATATTAAAGTGCTCTCATTAGAATCATGATGCTGCATACGAATCACATACATTAATACTCATATGACTGTCTGGTCTCCAGCCTCTGTGTCTCATGAGGATTACAGACACTCTCTGACACAAATGGAGTGCCAAATGAGTTTTTCATCCCTTTTGCATTCTGATGTTGAAAAGTTTCATATATTCATGGTTTCACATAAGATTGTGTATGTTTCATCTGGCTGGAGGAAATATATCTGCAATCTACTGTACAGTAGTTACAAAAATCTCCTGACATTTCGCATAACAGACTGAAACAACATGCTAAAGTTAACCCTACATTTATTTCAAACTGAGCTAAATAAACCATTCATGAGCACTTAAAGAAGGGAGGGGGGCGATTATTTTTCAGAAACTTTTTTGTTACGCTGGGTGAAAGTCTCTTTACATCTTGACAGGAATCACTAAGTAAAGTGATGTAAATATATTTACATCTATACTTGTATAGATATCTGTATCTTCTGTGGAACGCACACGACCATAAAATCTTCATCCAATTCTTGTGTTCGGTCCGAATGCAATGACAGGACGTCGCGTGTTTGAGGAGGTGTGGCACTCTGAAGGGAGGGTGGGATCTTATGCTTTTAAAGCTAGCTTGCTATTGCTAGCCACTCTGAAATGGTCTACTCTACCTTTAAGAGTATCCCAGAAAAATGTCATTACTGCAGGGAAAACCTTTAAAAAGAAACACCATCCATACAGCAAAAGCTCTTTTAAGATTTCTGTCACTGTTATAAAGCAGTTCTCCTGTACAGAGTTCATATCAGCACTGATACAGAAGCAGCTTTTCTCTATTCAGATCATAACTTCAGCAATAATGGGAGAAAACACAGAACCTGTTCCAGATGAGCAGCGTCACACAAGCCGACGTGCACGACTGCAGATGGAAAGCACAAGACGTGATTCTGAAGGCCCATCTGCTGTCGTCTGATGTCATCAGTCACTGTCAGATTGAATGAGCTTCTCCAATCACACGACAGACTGAAGCGTCAGCGCCAGAATGAGAAGCAAAGATAAGACACCCAAACACTTTATTGGTTTAGGAACATTTCTAATTTTATTTTGAATGTTCTAGGACTCATAGTACCTAGATAGCATTATTAAAGCATTTTACTAACATTACTGCAAGAACATCTATTGATAACTTTGAGAGAACTTGTAGAGAACCGAGAAGAGAACTTTTCCTGTCCTTTCCCTCTCACACTTTCTTTTAAACTCAGAGTAAAACATTATCTTGATCTGTCAGTGCATTATCTTGATCTGTCAGTGACCAATCATTATCTTGATCTGTCAGAAATCGGTGAAATCTGATTTCTGCATAATAAATCGTCAACATTAGCAGAGAAAGAATCAGATACATTTGTTAAGTAGAACCTGAGACATGCTGCTGTTATTATAAACCTCTTTTTTCTGTCAGAGTGGCCAAACAGGCATCAGTGGGACACTGAAGAAGCCATGCGGAACACAGAACATGCTTTAAAACACTCCTCTATTTGGGTACCCACTCATAGGGAACGCTGCTCTCTGAGGCCTGTTGCTATGGTAAGAGAATCCTTCATTTAGTGCTAGGAAAATGTCTCTGCAGAAAATAGCAGAATTTCACTGCAAGTGGGGCACTTATTTATTCATTTATTTCTAATGACAGACGCATGTTACCTGCTCTCGTGCATGACACCCGCGCAGACTTTGTTAATTTGCAGTTGTAAAACATGCAGTGGAGGTCACAAACTTGCCTAGAATCACATTTGCTGCGAATCAATTACAGACTCAGCAGGGAATAAGATCCCAGAATCGGCTGGTCATAATCAGAGAGCAAAGGAATGAAATTTAAGCTTTCATACGTGTGTGTTCAGAATGCAAACTGAACTGTATGTAATATATATTACGGCCTGCTGCTTTTAAAATAGCTTACGAAACAGAACACATTAATCAATGATAAACTTTCCAAACATTAGTATGCTACAGTATTGTCAAATGACTTCATTACATGGCGTGTTTAATTCAGAGAGAGGTGTCCGGTTGTCTATAAAATATGAACATTCTTTTGCATTTTTAATCACATTTTGTGTAAAAAAGCATTACACAACACTTTTGTGTTTGCTTCCGTTTGACGTCACTCAATGGAAATGAAAGGTCAAATTCATTATATTAGTGTGATATGTTAGTGTGATACTGTATATATATACAGAGAGAGAGAATTCACATGCTATGCATACTCCATACTACGCTGCTTCATACTTCCAATACTACATACTGCAGAAAGAGCAGAGTAGTATGGTATAAGCCATAGTGGACACAGCCCTTCTCTGTTTGACAGCAGTGATAAATCTTGTGTCTCCCTCCCCCACCACAGGTCGCTCAGTGCGGGGGATTTCTCCTATTTGTATGACCACACACACACACACGCTCACATGTGGTTTACGTGGACTCACCATAGGCATAATGATTTTTAAACTGAGCCAATCAAATCGTCTATACCCTTCCCCTAACCACACCCCTAAACCTAACCCTCACAGAAAACTAGAAAACAACACCATTTAGTATGATTTTAAGCCAATTTATTATACACTTTTGTGTCCTCGTAAACCACTACACACACACACACATGTAAATACAAACACAATGACATGCTTTATAGAAAACACTGAAAATGGAAAACAGACAAATGATCAACAAACACAGCATGTACAAACACAACCCTGCACATTTATATATTGTCTATAGCAAACACACCCATAATGCTCTCTGCTTTTCCTTATAGAGATACAGATCACAGATAGAGATGAACAACACGAAATCACGTACTGCATTAATTCAGATGCAGAAAGCCAATGACCAAATCATTTACTGGAACTATCACGTCAGGGTCACAGGAAATCAACATTTCATCAGCTCCACGGGGGAAATTACACTTAATGTGCTGATATATGTTCTATATGCAACATTAGGAGCATGTTTCAGAACATGCCACATAGCTCATTACACACACACACAAACGCACACACACACAAAAATACTCATGACAATACTGCAACATAAAGACAACTGACTAACAACACTCAACAGCCATGAGAATGTGATGACATCATCAGAGCCATCAGGTGTGCTGTAGAAAATAAAACACAGGTTGGGCACATGTTGAGTGTGTGTGTGTGTGTGTGTGTGTGTGGCACACCCCTCATCCCTCAGGAAGCATCTCAGTGATAAGAAACAGAGGCACTCACACAGAAATGTGCTGCTCCAGCTATTTATGAGAAATACAATTACAGGACGATGGAACTTACACAATGTCTGTGTGAGATTTGTGTGTGTGTGTTTAGTGTTTAGTGTAGTGTGGGTTTTTGCTATAGAAGCATGTGCAAAATAACTGTGGTTTATAAAATGAAAAACAAGCTTTGTTTCAAAACCTAGTGAGCGATGATTGTCTACATAAACAGATTTTTAAGAAAGACATTTAAGAAAAGGAACGTCGCAATGCATTCTGGGATTGTCTTCTCAGTAAGGGATGCAGTGCTACCCATACATTTTACAAGAACACACACAGATGGGTTTTGAGTCTTAGCAGATATGAACACCTTCAAATGCTGCCGAGGTTTCTGAACAGGAAATCTAAAGTGGATTACTGACCACATACGAGAAGCTGTGAATATATGTATGTGAGTTAAAGTATTCTGTTTTTAATATTTAGACTAGCATTAACATCAGACCCTTTAAAGCGTGTGTGTGTGTGTGTGTGTGTGTGCGCGCGTGCGTGCGTGCGTGCGTGCGTGTGTGTGTGTAAAGGGCAGATTGTGCATGTTTATACGCTCTGTTCTGAACGATGTGTTCTGACTTTTCGGGGGGCCCCACGAGGCCCCGTGCAGGGCCCTGTTAACAACTGTCTGACGGTTCAACACTGTTGGAAATGTCCTAAACTTAATTTGTTTATGTGTCAGTTCATCTGAACAAATCAATAAAAGCAACTAATATATTTAATGAATGTTTCAAAAGGTCCAAGCGACTGTGACACACTTCTGTGTGTGTGTTCGTGTGTGTGTGTGTACATCTATCTTTGTGAGGATTAGTGTGACCATTTAGACCATCAGAGTGAGAACAAAGACAGTAAAGTGAGACCTTTTGGCCGGTCCTCAGTTTCTGACATCCCTTTAATGGGTTGTTTTTAGGGTTAAGGTCAGAATTAGGTTAAGATTCGGCACTTAGTTGTGATGGCTAAGGTTAAGGTAAGGGTCTAGAGTCACTGGACGTCCCCAGAAAGACAAACGTGTGTGTGTTCTGAATGTAATGCGGTGTGATGCTGCATTTAAATGAGTGTTCGTCTCAGATTTGTGTTTGTGTTGCTGTTCTCCATCAGCAATGTCCTCACATCTGTGACATGTCCTGTCTCCGATTTCAAAATGTCAATGTTATCATCACATTCAAACATGAGATATTGTTTGATGCTCTTTTATGTGTTGTGACTAATCACTGAAGCTGCCCGGTCCATTTAAACAAACCTGCTGAGGCAGACCCGCCTCACCACAGCAAATCAAAACATGAACGAACAGCGAACATTCATTCCAATCAATACAGCTTTAATATTCAGCACATCTGCTCAGAGTGATTTTTACAGTAATAACAACATGTTCAGGTAAATCTCCTCCGATGCTTAACCCTAACCAGCATGAGACACCTCAACAGTCTGATGTTAATATCATTTAAAAACACATGGAACTGAACAGTAGTGAATGAACTGAGCACATCTGGCCTCTGAGAAACATTATGATAAATATTTAGTCTTCATGATAATGTTCAAATGAGATCCTTCCCAAAGTTTAAAACTCTCTGAAATCTGAGTTAACCTACCGCCCTCCACAGAATTAATCTATAATTACAGTTCAACATCAGTCCATATTCACATCATTAGCTCTCTCTCTTATTCTCTCTCTCTGTCTCCTTCTGTGTCTCTCTTATTCTCACTCTCTGTCGCTTTCTGTCTCTCTCTCATTCACACTCTCCTTTTCTCTGTCTCTCTCCCATTATCTCTCTGTCTCTCTCACACTTTATGTCTCTTTCTCTCTGTCTGTCTGTCTCTCTCTCACCCCTGGGTTGGTAGAGATTCTGTTATTGCTCACAGACACCAAGCGAATCACAGACAGAGAGAAACTCATCACAATTCACATGACAATGTCAACACAAACTCTTCAACATCATCTGTAATCATAAAAGCAACCATCAGCAACAAGAACCAGGATTTTCTGTGGTTAATCTGAACCTCTGCCTGGAGTTTATAGAGATGTGCTTATAGAGATTATAGAGTGTGTGTGTGTGTGTGTGTGTGTCATAGAGCAGCAACGACATTCAGTTCCTGCATGTGTGCAGAGAAATAAACACATACACGTTGTCTTGTGTTGGTCTTAAATTAAGCGGATCATAATAACTGAAGACGAACACAAACATGAAACATTTGACATTTCCAAGCATGAAGTACATTTTACACTCCCACACACACCCAATCATTAACTTATGCACTCGCGCACACACTCAGTAGAAGCATGTTTGTGGATTACAAGGTTGCTGTGGTCGGTAACGCACGAATGAGATGTGCACTCAGCGCTGCCCGGCTGTGTGATGAGATTTTCTCTCTGCTAAAGAACTTTTGAAATGTAGAACACTGAAATATCAATCAAACTGTTAAATGATTGATTCAGTGTCTATAAGGTCCGTCTTATATTGATTACTGGGGTGCATGTATGTGGCGTGTCTTTTGTTGTTCATACAATCTTTTTATCCAAATGAATACTTTGTATATTTAAGAACTACGATTACAGCTGCCTGGTGACAAACATATGCTTTAGACTGGTTATATAACACTTTTTTTTATATAACACAAAAATTGAGGCTTTTCGTTTTTAGCTCATTTTCACTCCTGCTTGCCTCACAGATTGTGAACATCAGATGCTGTTCCATGCCAGTAAAACAAACAAAGTGGAAACTGCAAAGTGGACCACACTTTATACTCCCTGTACACCATTCGTAACTACATGAACATACAAAAATACACACACAAACATACATACACAATCACACACACACAGACAGACATTTACAAACACACAGACATACACACCTCTAACCAACATCTTCCTCTAAGAAAGAATCTTCCACACTGTGTCTAATCCCTTAATCTCATTAGTCTCCGTGAACTTTGGCTGAGGCTCATACCAGGTTTTGTTGTGCGATGTGTCAGTGTCTACCTGCTGCAGCTGTGACATCATCTGCGTCTCAGATCTGCTTATATCAGAGGGTCTGATTTATTTCCCACCTCAGATTTAATCCTCGAACAATCACCATGCAGAGCAGCAGCACCACAGAACTCTGAACACACACACATATACAAACAGACACCAAAAATCCAGTCAAACAACTGTTCACCTGAGTTTACATGTCAGCAACTAGATCTACTAATGGAGAGGTGACACTTTGTGAATGTGCTTAAGGACATTTTTACACCAATTTTTATGCTGACTGAAAGTCTCTTCACATCCTGACAGCAATCACAAAGTGGTAGAACTATATTTATATACATTGCATCAGGTCCGAATGCAAAGATAGGATGTCCTGCTCGCCTATCAAACTATTGCATACCTCCACAATATTGGAGGGGGCAGGCCACTGAAGAAGAGCGCTCTGAAGGGAGGGCGGGATCTTACACCTTCAACACTATATTGCTATTGCTAACTGCTCCGAAACCGCTACCCCATTTTTAAATAAATGTGACCATGTTAAGGGCACAAACAAGTATCTGTTTTTTAAAAGGCACTTGAAATTGTGGTATATTGTAAATATAGCTACCCTTTTGTGTGTTGTGTTGTGCTGGGCGTAAAAAAACGTTTTACGAATGTGAGAATACAGAGTGATTATATTTACAATATATACAATCTGTTATATTTCTTATATTTGAGTTCTGCCTTTCTGTTAGTCCAAAGTATCTGGTTTTAAAGCAGAAGGTTAAACAACTTCAATTTATAATTTGTAACTCGCAGACTCATACGTTTCTATTTTAAATTCATTCCATGTAGATGTCCTCTGAGCTAATTAATGTTATATATTTAGTGGAAGAGACGGAGCTTTCCCTATAAGATGTCACGCACATTTTACGCTCCGCGGTTTAATTTGGAGGCGATTTTAATCCTCCCGTGTCACGCAGGGCCGTTTGGCTGCAGACTCCATTATAAATGGACGATTAATGTTGACATCATGAATACGCCGGAGCAAATATTAAGTGTGCAGTCCAGCGCGACCACACACGTGTGCATATTAATTAGCAGGAGGTAAGTGATGAGTAGAGACTCCTCGTGCTGCTGCCATCTAATGGGCTCTGCATGAACGAGATCACTATTACTATATAGCCCTATTCAAAACCCTAGTGACCCAGCTAACAATTCTAAGTCGTAAAAATGTTTCCTCAATGTTTCCATTAAATAACAAACACGTTTGAAGTTATTTGGAATGTTTTAAACTTATAAAGTTATAATGTTATGTTAATATCCAAATGTTATATTCATGTTATTTTAGTTTATAAGAACGTTATTCAAACATTTATTCATTAAAACATTAATAAAACATTCTGCTAATGTTACTGCAAGAAGATTTTTGAGTACCTTGAGAGAACGTTTAGTGAACGTCAGCCATTGTTCTGAGAACGTTTCCTAATAGCTGGGTCACACACAGCATAGTGGGTACGCTACCAAAGCATATGAAAGTGGATGCAAAAACGGTTTGTGGTTTAATACTTTGTTACGGCAAGAATCTAAATGTAAAACATCACCTATGTACTGTATTCATCCTTTGTGGTTCAAGCAATCCCATAATGCACTGCAGGGTTATAAAATTAGCCCGACATGGCAGATGGAGTCTAAACATGGCCAATTATAAATCTACATGTATTTCAACACACACTTAAAAAGTACTGATATAAATAGCTTTATTTAATTAAAAATACAGTACTTCACCCAACATATGAATGCGTTTATGCGTTATGCTTTTGTGCAAAAAAATGTCAGTTAGTCAAGTCTCCTGAATTAGGACTGCGATTTTGCACTTCTATACTAGACATCCCTCTCCATTGTTATAAAATATCAAAATTACTATATTTAAAGCTGCAATCTGTAACTTTTTGGTTAAAAAAATGTTTTTGGTTACAGTCTCTTTACCTTATCCCGATTCACAATGATATGAGCTGTCGGGTCTGATTTCCCAGGAATGGCAGTTTGGCTTCATTTGACGTCAATATACATAAAGAGAAGTATGTAAAGTGACCTGCTGCAATTATATGTTTGAAACAGAGATGGCGATAGAGAGGCAAAATTTAGGATTTAAATCATAATCAGGATGCAGTAATGGTTTGATATGCAGTCACTTTAATAGATGCTAAATGATAAACCGCTATCATATAAATCAGTATGTGTTCCTGTTAAATTCAATATGAAACGTTCAGTGAATATCAACAAACGTTTATTTAACACTAATGTACACAGTGGTGTACACAGGGGTGAGTTCTCCATTTTCTAAGTACTTTAATCCATCAGGTTTAGTAAGATGATTCAAAACAGGCAGTACCATATGGTTCCTTAATATATCACAATATATCACTTATATATCACAATCATACTTAATATATGTTTAAAATGCATTCAAAAATATGCTATAAAGTTCCTCAAACTTTGACAACATTTGGTCATACTGTCATTCTAACAGTCATGAAACTTGCTCATCACAAACATCTCTTTATAAATGTTTCTAAAAGCTCTTTATTAAAACACACCATATATAAACTCCATCTGTGCAGAAACTGATTAGCAGTAAATTAACCTAATGATGTTGCTCTGGTGAAGTGGACAGCCTTCAATTCAGTGTCTTTAACCTCACAGAACAGCATGCATGCTAAACCAACAGCGCCCCCTGTTGACAAGGATGAAATAACACTTAATGGCCAGGCAAAACTGACGGTAAAGATCCTTAATCATATAGACCAATATGACCTATAAAAACTACCAAACACTAGCATACGCGACAACATGAAAATGACAAACAACTAGATGACACCCTTGCTCAACGTGTTTTGATTTTAAAAGACAACTAGATGACACCCTTGCTCAACGTGTTTTGAAATACAAAAAATTTCTTTTTAAATTTTGAATACATATCTTAATATTATTACTTTATCAGATTTACATAAACATCATGACAGTTTTGGTTATAAACAATATACCAATACTGTAACAGAGTTAGAGTAATTCTACCAGAAGTCAACTAAAGTCTATAATCTCAAAACCGTGGTCAAAATATGTTCATTTTTTTGCAATAGCAATATAGATACAAGACACCAATGTTGATGATAAACAACTGCTCAGCTGTAAAACAGTAAAATAATTATAATTGGCAGAACTATTTATTTTGCTTCTCTTCATCTGTTGGCATCTGTTTAATCAGACTGAAACAATAATAAAGCTATCAATGCTAAAAAGTTACGATTATGAACGCGTCAAGCCCCTAAATGCGACACACGCCCCCAAACACGTTAGTCTCTGTATCATAAACAGTCTTTAAATGGTGACGATTTCCTCAAACAGATAAATGTCACTGTAGACATTATGAGCACCAGTGTTTGCCCAAATACTTCACCGGTAATGGGTCATAAAACTGAGCAGAATTACCATGATAACAGTGCAAGACATATTATCATACAGCAAAGTGTGATTTATAACAGGAAGGGTTGTGGGGAGAGACAGATATAGGTCATGACTACAGAGAAACATGTTGACAGAGAAATCAATAAATGGCCCAGAGCTGCAGAGAGAGCTTCTATAATCTGAAAGAGAAAACATTTCATTTTGTGATTGGAGTCTGCTGTCAGGCACACACCATACGAGACAGTCCACAAAATCAGTAGACAACAGAAGACAGTAACAGAGAGTAGAAGACAATGGGAGGCATTTAGAGACTGTAGAGGCCTGATACAGAATTTAAGAGACTGCAAGAGAAAATATAAGACTGTTGAAGACTAAAATAGACAGTAGGGGACTGAAGAAGACAGTAGGAGACAACAGGAGAAGAACTGCAAGAAATTCTAGCCATTTTTCTATACAACTATTAAAGCAATAAGATCCTCATTACGGCCAACAACCTCAGAGATCATCACAATCTAGATCCTCATCACGGCCAACAGCCCTTAGAGATCATCACAATCTAGATCCTCATCACGGCCAACAGCCCTTAGAGATCATCACAATCTAGATCCTCATCATGACCAACAGCCTCAGAGATCATCACAATCTAGATCCTCATCATGACCAACAGCCTCAGAGATCATCACAATCTAGATCCTCATCACGGCCAACAGCCTCAGAGATCATCACAATCTAGATCCTCATCACGGCCAACA
>JAZGTJ010001741.1:32533-50770 GCA_036877575.1 Botia almorhae | reverse complement strand
GCTCGTGTGTACGCATTAATTTTGCGAATTTGTGTATGTGTGTGCATCTGTTTGTGTGTTCATTAATTTAAAATTTAATACGCTATTAATAATTTTATCTGAGGGTGCTTTTGCTTTTGTTTGGGGGTGCTTAGCACCCTCAAGCACCCCCGTAGAACCGGGCCTAAATCAAACCCACAACCTTAGCAATGTCAATGCAATGTCTAGCAGATGTCCACAGGAAAAAAAAATTACATATCTGTATGAAAGACTTCATTGAACTTGAGTTGTTGCAGTGCTGTAAAGTGTATGTTAATGAGATATCTTCCCTCTTAGATATCCTGTATCCTCAGTGTTAACATTGTTTGTTCTAAGTACCTAAATCTAACATCAGTCTGGTGGCATGTTCAACATTACCCACTTTTAATTATGTAAAGCTTATACAAGGGCATAATGTTGTGTCACAAACTTTCAGGTCCTCGTGGTACCAAGTGATTGTATTGTGGACTGGTATGTGCACTGGTATTTATGCAACACATCTCCACAATAAAATGGGTTCATCTGCAAAATAGCCTTTGATTTTATAATCTTACCGCATCCACTTATAATACGTAACAAAAGGCTTCTGTAATAATTCTGGGAATTCCAGGCCACTCTCTCTGGACTTGTCCCACATCAAACAAGAGTTCATTAAGATACATTTATATTATAAGTCTGTGGCCATTTAGCTCATAGCTAAAAAATATTGAGATGAAAAATAATCAGTATGAATAACTACATATTAATGTTGCATGTTAATGTAGAATAATAGATAGTTTAATAAAGCAAATAATTTAACTCCAGAATAAGCACCCATCTGAAAATCGACCCAGCGCCGGAATGAGCCACTAAAGGTTTACTCTATCTCCGCTAGGCGGCAGTGTAACGCTGAGGGACGCGTCCACTTTGACAGTACCACACGGCGTGAGCAAAATGTCCTAGGAAAATATCTTCAAACAGCAGAAATCCATTGATTTTTACAGCGCGAACTCAGGACAGATTTACTTTGGCTTGAAAAACAGAGGGAAATGGTAGTGAGAGAGGAACCTGTAAGCTTGCAGAAGCCCACCAATTTTGAATGGATGTCTTCAACTTGCCTTGTTATAGACTCGCGCTCCGGATCTCTTCGTACTTATTAAAAACTTCAAGACTTGTCATTGTTGTTTAATCGAGGTGTTTAATCTTTGGGATATGGGGGACTTGTTACATTGCAGTATATAAATGAAGATATTTAATGACGAGCAAGCCAAATCTCTCTCCCTCATACGCTGTCTCATTCTGCGCATCACTGTAAGCCTCGAAAACAGATAAAAAGATATAACATCTGGGGTTCGTGTCTGCGCTGATCGTCTCATATGCTAATAAACATTGTATATTGTAACTGGCTGTGAGTGACTATGATCATAAGGTGACCTTAATCAAAACAACGCCCGGCAGTAACGGTCACTCTCTAAGATGCTGTGGTTAAGCAGCACGCGGGCTCAATCGGAATAATTTTATCTGTTGCTAAGTTTGCTCTTTCTCCACCTGAGACGTCATAGATAGATAGATAGATAGATAGATAGACAGACAGACAGACAGACAGACAGACAGACAGACAGACAGATAGATAGATTTTGTTTTGTTGTGCGGACCACAGATGCACATCTGCATGCGCAAGGTACTGATTACAAAACAAACTGACACTGAACCAACAAATGTATTATTCTGCCATAAATTCATATACAATCATGAACCACGAAGAGCTGTTAAAACATTTCCCTTATGCCCCTTGCTGTGATGATTCCTAAACCAGGTATTTAAATCCATGCTGAGTAATCAAGATATAGCTTAGTATGACCAAAATTACCATCCTTCCGCACTATGAAAGCCTACAACCATATGCATTTTCGCAAGTGATAAGTTCTCGACGGTGCAATTAAAGCATTAAAAGAACACCTTCCCCCCCTCTCTCTATTTGGGCTCTTGTCCAGGTCCCGCACGCTTCAGCGCCCGGTCCGTTCACTTTTAACCCCGCCTTAGTTCTGTGGGGTGGGGTAAGGGGGGAGCCGCTTGCACCCTGGCCGAATGCCGCCTCGCTGCCTCTGCTATATAAACACACATTGGAAGCTCGCTGTGCGACTCAAACTCACATTGTGAAACTGTATGTTAAGAGAGAGAGGGAGAACGAAAGAGAGGTAGAGAGTAAAACAGCATCAGAAAACGGGGTAGCGAGGCACACTACATTCATCTGAAGATTTTTTACTGCTCATAGGCATCAAACTTTGAGGATTATCTATCTTTCATGTATCTCTTCGTCTTCCTTATGACCATTATTTGATTTCAGTGCATTTTGTTTATTTTCTTTAGAATCGTTTTTAAAACTGTAACTAAAAATAATTTCTAAACTACAACTCAAAGCAACTAAACTAAAAAAAAAATAGAACAAATTTCCAAGTCAAGTTTGACAAGTGCACGCCAAAACTATAACATTTTACATTTCACAGGAATAAGTAAAACCGATTTGTATAATCTAAAATGATATGGCAATATTTAACCTCGGTTTGTAATAACCAGAACTCTTTTAATTAAACTCTTAAATTTTAGTAACTTTTTTATTATTAACTTTTTCGTTGCCGTTTTGTGAGATACGATTGCCTTTTTTGGTAACGATTCTTTTTTATTTGCTATTTTCTTAAAAACCGCTGTCTTTGTTTTTTATAATAACTGTATCAGAGTATATATACTGTATCAGGGTATATATAACAGACTAAGTGACTCATATACTCCTGAAAAGGCTAACCACTGTAGTGCTCATAGCTCCAGTGAGATACCCGGACGTTCACAGCCATGCTGTTCGAGAGTTTTGACCTTGTCTCGGCGCTGGCGACGCTGGCTGCGTGTCTAGTGTCCATGGCACTTCTTCTGGCCGTGTCCCAGCAACTCTGGCAGCTGAGATGGACCGCAACACGGGACAAGAGCTGCAAGTTGCCCATGCCCAAGGGCTCCATGGGGTTCCCCATTATTGGAGAAACATGCCACTGGTTCTTTCAGGTAAGCATCAAATGATTCACTATCTCCATTCTAACCAATCTTTGCTTTCCAAGTTACCAGTCGCCTTGCTGCCCCAGGCTCCGCGGGTCCGTCCGTTCACCAGTGCATAGCATCCCTGTAGGTAACCGGGTTGTTAAAGCATTTAAAGAGTAGGATAACGTCCAGTGATGTTTTCTTACACGTGTTTGATCGTGCGCAATATTGCGCTTTAAAAAGAGAACAGACAGCAGTTTTGTTATTCCTATGTGTGCAATTCCATCCGTGCCATATTTCTGTGATGTCTGTGATGTGCAGTTTATTGTGGATAGTCTACAGTTTGTTTCACAAAACCAGTTCTAAATCCACGTTGAACAACCTGTTTGAGGGTGCCAGGAGAAGTGCGCTCCGTGCCAGAAATATTATAGTCCTTGGCTTCTGATGCGCAAGAGTACACCGCCACTGAGCACCACTTGTCAAAGCGCGCATAAAAACCTCGGGGCTCACAGTGAAAAGCGCACGAAGATCGATTATGAAGGCAGGTTGTGCAGAGATCTGATCGAGCACATCGGTTACTCTTGAAAAGCCGGTGTGATTTCTGGTGTTGATGTAAATAATGGCAGTTCTACCATAACACCCAGACATTGCGCGTGCCTACATGCAGGGGACTTTTGTTTCACCTTCCTTGGTAAATTATATCAGGAAAGTCCGATCAATATAAGTTAGTAAATAAGACCGTGTGAAGGTAGTATGTGAAAAACGGGTGGAAAATCAACGCGGTGATGCTTTTTATGCTTTTTTGATGGTCTAACCCAAGTTTGACAAACATTTTTCCCTTTGAGCTTGTCTCGTGGGCTTTGGCACTGATTCAGCTTTAAGCAAAATCATTTCTCTCTCCACCTGTTACTCATTGCATTCCCCCAAATTTCCACCCTTTTTGGCAACAAGGTGCAGCATCTCCCAAGGGTGACTGATGGCCCAATAATGAGACCTTGTCTCCCACTTCTGTTTCTCTCTCTCTCTCTCTCTCTCTCTCTCTTTCTTTCTCTGTGTGCTTTTCTGTAGAAATGCCATCTATACCCCAATGGAGACTGGCCAAAGTACACATCCCGAGAGATTCCAACAAGTTATCAGTAAATCTACACATTATCTTTATTTACGCTGACTCTGGGTGAGCATACAGAGAACTCATGCAGAAGCCATGCAGAGGTACTCACATGCATACAGAAGGTTGAGAGGTGAGGGGTCAGAATAATGAGTAATATCAATACAGAGCATGAATTATCATCAATTTAAATATTGACGTGGCCCTCTCACATGCCAACTAACACTCACTTTACACTTTAAATTTCTCTGCTTCATCTATCTTTTCCTTTTGTCTTTCTTTACGGTGGTCATACACAAAAGAAACACATTGAGGTGTTTAAGTTGCATATAAAAAATTGAACCATAACTGATCTGTATAAATACAATTCAAAGTTATTTTTTGTGGTTTTAATAAAAGTGTCATTTGTATAACATTTCCACTGCCACACAATGGCTACATTTATGTAGGGGGAGGCTCAACTGGTGTTCAAATTACACAGAAATTTGTATTTTTATCCCTAAACACTCGTGCAGGTGTGTGGAATGGGTCAATGGAAAAAACTGGTCCTCTTTATTGTGCTCCCTTGTAAAATATCTGATAAATTTTTTTTCAAAGTAAAAGAAACTTTTGAATGTGGCGATTTAACTCTTTCACTGCAAGACCAAAATTCCAGATGCAGAGAACAGGCATGTTTTCTGTGAGGTCGAGAGAAGTTTTAAAGATCACACGATTGAATACACTGATACATGCGCTCAGTTACACATGAACACACTTATCTGATGAGTGCCACTGTTTTAAAAAACAGTCGGTCTGTTTACCTAGTAGATTCCTTGGTCTTTCTCAACTGTTGCTACTATTCTTTAATTCTCCCAATTAGCTGCAGAAGTTTTTGACACAGGCGTCCTTCTCCCAAGAATCCTGCAAACATTATTGTCATATAGCGACATCTGACATTTGTTTTGCGGTCCAAATTACTGTGGAAGGCATTTTCGTCTTACCACTAAAGATCATATAACCTTAACAGCCACGTTTACATGCACATTTTTTGTCATTCTAATTGGATTGAAAGAGATTTAATAACTTTGGGAAATGCACACATTAGCACACGTCGCATTTTCAATCCTGTCAAAATGGGATGTCTTGTGTGCGTTACTTATGGAAAGCATTGCTCTTAATTAAGCAACAGCATGTCTATGTAGGTCTACTATTGCTGGAAGGAGCACAAGAAGCTAACATTTTGGTGGTGGGACCTCTCTAGAAAAGCACAGCATTAGTGGTCTGCACAGCACTCTTAATGCCCCTCCTGCCAGGTTCTATTCTGGAGTATACAATAATATTTTTGTTTTTCTTACTGTTTTCTTACTATCTTGCCAGCTTACATATAGTTACCGAGCAGTCTATTGTCAGACTACATGCTCCTGCAAGAGTAAATTAATAATAGAACTTACAAGAAATCGCATGAGTTCCCACGGTATTGCAGACTTCTTAAACAAAGGGACGTAGATGTAGAATGGCGTAGATTAACAGTAATCAGTTTAACTAATTTACATGGTGAAATTTTTCTTTTGATTGGTTTAAGAAAAGGTTGATCCCACCCCTCTCAACAAACTATTGAAATTTCAGTCACTTTGGGCATTTTAATTACGATTAAGGTGTTTACATGGCACATTTTCATTCAGATTGTACATTTAAATTGATTACAATTGGAATAAAATGCTCCATGTAAACGCACCAAATGTCTAACCACTAGACTTTCATTTGAGTGACAACCGATTTTAGGGAGCTTAGAGCAACACAGTAACTGCAATGTGTCCATGTATCACCGCATGTGGGTGGAGAAGTGAACGGATGCACATGCATTCGTATGCGCATTTGTGCTTAATGGTGTGAACAAGCTAAAGATTATTAAATCATTGCTTTTCCACTATGTGTGGAGCTTTTGTGCATCAGTGACCCTTTTGGGTTTTTTGTTTTATTTTCATTCTCTGCACATCTGAGCTTCTGTGGCATGAATTGAGGGAGGACATTTCTCACCTTCTAGCCAAATGACATCTGCGCAGCCACGCCCAGCGAGTTTGTCTTCACAACTTGCCTCACGACTTGTTGTGCTATTTCCAGCCCAGAGAGTCACTTGTCCATGAAACAGACGGTAGTCATTAATTTGTCCAATCACATTTTCTTATGCTCACTTCACTATTATCACTTCCACCCTGAAATACTATTACCTTGCTATTTCCCATCCTCTAGTTCTTTTGTTTCCACTCCTTCTGCTCTCTACTTTTGCCTGCTGTGGTTTGCACTTACTTTGCACAGTCCAGCACAGTTCCTAGTGTGTACAATTGTTTAACAGGTAATCGCTTATGACAGCATGTGGTGGTTTTGTTCCCAGAATTATCAAACACATGAAGTTCATGCAGGTTACAAATGACGTCAAAATCTAAGAGAAAAATGACAGAAAAAAGACGATAAACAAATGTAACACAAGTTACAAGTTCACTTGTGCATGAGGGTGTTTATACACAGAAATCAACAGACAGTTAGTATGTGCCTTTATGTTAGACATGTGTGAAAGACAGCCTTGTCCTAGGTCTGTCAGGTTGAAAACTGTTGCTTTCTCTAATGCTGACTGGTCCCACTGTAGAAAGTTGAACACACATGCACACTGACTCAACAATCATCCATCATCGCACTTACTCAGTTTTCACTATGTGGTGAAAGATACTACATTTATTTTCCCCTGCATTGCTTTCGTGTGTGTGTGTGTGTGTGTGTGTGTGTGGTTGTTCATGTCAGCATTACCTCTTGCCCTCACACTCACCTGATATGTGAAATCTTCAATCTCTTTAAGCATAGAATAAGTGTGGGCGTCCATTTCTCTCACCCCACACACTGTTCACATAGTGGCTGTGGCCCCAGTCTGACACCTGGCTCAGTCTGGTAATGCCATGTGTGTGTTTGGCCATGCTCAGAATTCCCCTGGGGGAAACTTTTGGTCGGGCTGCTTTAAGGGGAAAAACATATTTACTAGTTTTTTAAAAGGTCCGACTGATTTAAAACCAAGACTTGATCCATCTCCTCCTGATGTAGAACCAAAAGCTTTAAAATAAAATACAATCTCTCAAAATTGTGGAAATTTAAAAGAAAAAGTGTGAAATATGGTTTACATTGTCTACTACCGAAAAATCTACGGCCAGATTTTCTTCCACACATTCAGCCAGGTCTGTGTAAACTTTGGCAGTTAAGAAAAATACACCTAGTCTCTTTTTGTTTGACCTTGTCTAACCTCAGTGTGTATATATTTAATTAGTTCTTATAATTGCCATTGAATTAAGCCAATAAGTTGTTATAGGATTGTAGGGGCTGGGATGCTATGCAGGTCATAAGATGTGCTAAGTCTTCTGAGATCTCAGCCAATCTAGAGATAAGTTTGTGATTTACTGACAATCAGGGAGAGAGCAAGAGAGTATGAGTATGAAGAAATGTTTACATGCATACAGGTTCTCATGTAGCATCTAATATCTAATAAGGTATTTACTATGAATGTCATTTTTACAGCATTTGCTTAGCTGCATATCCCTAAAACATTCACTGTTAAAATTAAATTTTGCTTTTGAGACATTTAAGTTGTTTTTTAGGTGTTTGTAGACAATAATTAGAATGTCATGCTTGTCTAATGATCATTCTTTCATGCATTTGTTTGCATCTGTTTATTTTACCTATTTACCTATAGAGTTAAAATACTCAAATACTGACCACAAAGAGACAAAAATGGTGAAACAATGAGAATTTACACATCCCCTGAAATATTGGCTGCTGGACTGAGGTCAGACAGAAAGAGTGATGAAAACACTGAAGAAATCTTTTCATGATATTTAATGCAGCTACAAGTTCAGAGCTTGTCCCTTATAGCAGAGATGGTGAGGGAATGTTGATTCAGCCATTCATACACAAACATTCTAAAGAGGATGTAAATTTGTTTGTCGTTTAGCTAGAAGAATGTTTGTTTTGTGAATAGATGTTTCCATTTGTAAATTGTTTCACATTTGCTGTAAATAGACCTTATCAAACACAACCATACATGCATACCCACATGCTAAGGTGACGTGTATTCAGACTACATTTTTCTCAGCCAAACAAACAGAATAAAAAAAATTGCATGCTTCTAAACTTATTCCCCCAAATAAGAGTGTCAGTGTTAAAGCCTGCCTGACGAAACTGGTCACAAAATTTGGGAAAGTGGGAGCAAACAGCTCTAATGCCACTTCCTGCCATGGGGTCAGTATGTGTGTGTTTGTGTGTGTGAGACTGAGAGGTTACAGGCCGTCTTTATATGCTCAGCAGAGGTCTCAAGGGCTACAGGCAATTACTATATGTTACACAGACCAACTCAGTCCAGAGCTGAGAGCCTTTAACATTTATGTATCATGTGCATCATAAATTTAAGTTAACTTGACATCACAATCATATAAAATAATGCATTTAGTAATATACTATAATATATTAATATAATGTTCTCTATCTTATTGTTTATTTTATATAAGCAGCATCAACACTGTATGTTTGGGCCATTCTGGCATTAGGAAGCCTGATTGGTGTTGCATTACTGTTGCTGTAACCTTTACACTTCCCATTCTGATGTGTCAGCTAATCACTTAGCTATTTCTTAAATTCTAGAGGTGAAGGGGCCACAGCTAAAAATGAGCAGGATGTACTGAATTCCTTGCTAATTAGCACATTTAGACAGTCTTTCATGCAACACAGTGACTTCTCAGAGCCAGCAGTCACACTTGTATGGTCATTAGATCACTTCTCCCAGCATAATATGGATGGCTTCCCCTTATTTTGTAATTGCTAATGCTATCCCTCTTGCAATGGAATGCTGTGAACAGAACTCTTACACTCTTATAAAAAAACAAACAAGTGGGCTAATTCCACGGGGTGAACACCCTTCATTCCAAATACCTATTAGCCCTAACACACCATAGCTAATAATCTGACTGGAGACTTTTTAAATGTAACAATTTATCCTGGGCTTTTTTTACTGAACAATGTAACAGGCACACAAAATATTTTATGTCTACATACAGTACACATTCATTTTGCAGACATTTAATCAAAAGCAACTTACAAATAAGAAATAATACAACAAAGGCTTTGGCATTTAAGCATTTGGCAGACGCTTTTATCCAAAGCGACTTACATTGCATTATACTATACAGTATATTATATATATACTATATTGAGTATGTGCAATCCCTGGGATCGAACCCATGACCTTGCCGTTGTTAACGCCATGCTCTAACCACTGAGCTACAGGAAAGCTGTAGCTGTAGCTTTGAATACATTAATTTTTAAAAAAAATTCTCCGTTGCAGGGTGCAGGGTTTCATGCATCAAGGAGGCAGAAGTATGGAAACGTATTTAAGACTCACCTGCTCGGGCGACCACTGATACGGGTCACAGGGGCAGAGAATGTGCGTAAGGTTCTGATGGGGGAGCACAGCCTGGTCACTGTGGACTGGCCCCAAAGCACCAGCACTCTGCTTGGTCCCAACAGTCTGGCCAACTCTATAGGGGATATTCACCGCAAAAGAAGAAAGGTGAGATTTATACACAGTTGTGCAGACATCAGTCAAATGTATTTTTATCCTCAAATACACCTAATGTACACAGATTCATACAACACATTTACTGCTTAACTGCAGTTTTATTTCAACACTTATGAACCCACATACTCTAGGTACTGTACATGCACCCCTTGTGTGGCAAGCTACTATTACTTTCCCCTCGATTTATATTTGTGTGCACCATATCCCTGGTTTTCAAATGCTGCCAAAAACAGTAAGAAACAAATAATCTGAATTACAAGAACAACAATACAGACAGAAAGAAGATGAGACAAAGTGCAAGAAACAAGATAGAAAATCTGGCTTATCCAATGCTTTCCTTTCCCGTTCACTACAGTTACTCATAACAGTCTGCTCACAATGACCACATGGGGAATTATGCTAATAACAACTGTCTTCTCAAATCCAACTCATTGTTCAGCGACAAAATAACTTTTTGTGAATCCTGGTTCTCTTCCACACACCTGTTGCATTGAGGGGTCAGTGGGGTGTTATCAGCCTGGTAATCCTGCAGGTCCAGGGCATCACACAAACTGCCTCAAAGCCTCAGACTTACAATGACTGCCCTATAGACCTCTTTAGCCAGGTTCCAATGTCTTGCTTTGGACACAAATGTCATCTTATATTCAACCTTACTTCACATATGTAAAAAAAAGTTGTCTACTGTTTATTCTGTCCCTAGCATCAGAACGATTCCCACTTGTAAATGTAACTTTGTAGACAAGGTTTGTTGGTTCTTAGGGCAAAATGTTAAATTCTTGCTCTCCTTGTAAGTTGACCTGACCCTAATCTCTCCTTCCCTGGATAAAGCAACATGAGAACTGCCATGTGCAACAGCTATTTCATTAAACTAAAACAACAATCACAACAATAATATCAACACAGTCTATTACAGCATGTAGTTGTAGATATGCTAAGTGCAATACATTTCATAAAACATTTATGGAAGTCAATGGTTATATCTCACCACTCAAGATTTTATGAATGAAGAGTTGTCTGATTTTGAAATAATTTATTTAAATGGGAATTCCTACAACTTTTTGTATTTCCTTTAGGTTTTTATATGAAATATCCAGATGTTTATCTATGTCCACATGACAAAACTGGACTTGTTTTTGTTAAGTGGCCAGAGAGCCATAGGCCTATAAAACAAAGAATTTAAAAGAAGTGGAATTTACCAAACTGGCCAGTAGAGGGCACAGGTTCTTAATGCAGCTCACCCGCCTGCACAAAGAGATCTGCCTGTGAATGAGGGATTTTGTTTTAGTCAGCGGGGGAGAGAGAGACAGGGAGATTGGAAATGTGAAGAGTGTAAAGAAAGTGAAGGAGGGGGTGGAGGAAAAGAAGAAAGAATAAAGAGGTCTTTACATTCTGGTCAAACCAGCAGCTTTGAGCAGTTTCTTATAATTTAGGACATATGGAAATTATTAGGGTGGGGGAGTTTAAAAGGCTGTGTGCGCATGTGTGCTTCCCTGTGTGTATGTGAGTGTAAAGTTCAGTACAAGAAGTCAACGTTTTGAAATGAAGACAGGCGGCTGTTTTTCAGTAGGGTTTAAAATCTTGTGTAATGGGGACTGGCATTAGTGGATCTTGACTGACGTTTGTCCAGTAAGCAAAGACTTTAGCCTCTTTAAAGGAAAACTACAATAAATCCATTTTGATCCCAAACCAATAAGCTGTATAAACATAATGTTTATTAATGTATTTTTTATTTGTAGAAACCAAGAGATGTGTGATGCTAATGTGTACACACACTTTTATAACCAATAGTTTGTTCTTCACATGCATGGACCGCTGTGGTGCAGCGGGCAAGGATCAGAGATGAATAAGTAATCAATGGAGGAGAACTGAGAAATTCCTTATAAAAAATCAAGTCATTCCCTAATTAACATATTGGTTTTAGCACTACTGTGACATCATAGGGACAAACTGAATAGGATTATAGTGGATGAGAATGAATACTATATCAATGGTCAGTTTTGAATAGGAATTAGTTACAGGGTTAGCGATAAGCATGGATAGCTTATATGCAGCACAGAAGACCAGAAAGGAAGACAGGAATGGACTCTGGCCAAAGAAAATATGATATGCAGAGACAGAAGGAGAACAGAGAAGAGCAGGTCAGATAAGTCTCCAGCCTACTTCACTTTTTGTCGAAAAGCAGGGTGGAAACAAGGTATTCGGAGTGAGATGGCAAATAAAAAGTGCTATTGTTTGTGGACGGCACTGGAACATAGATGTTATTTCACTAAACAAACCAGTACAACTGAGGCACATTAGAAATGCACTTCTGTGGCCAGGAAAATCTTACCTTCTTCTTTCACCCTCACTGCTGATGCAGAGGGAAACTCACTCGAAACATCACACAAATATTCAGAAAGAAAGAGAGAGAGAGAGAGAGAGAGAGAGAGAGAGATGGAGGTAGATGTGTGGCAGTTAGAGGAGTATAAGAGAAGGTCAATAACACCAGGGACTTCAGAATTAACGAGAATGTTCCATGCTCTAAGTAAGAAGAAAAATAAACTTGTCCTTTAGCTGCTGACTGTGGCTTCAGGATAATATTTGGATGACATTTCTTTTGTGTATAGCACAGACATTCTAGATTGTTATGGTTGATGTGATTCATGGGTCAGTTGCATTGTGGGAAGTGTAGTTTAAAAAGTGCAGGTGAATGTGTAAGTGCTTTTGAAACACCAGATCTTTGTTTAAATACAAAATGCCTGTAGATACAAGATACTCTTGAAAATGGTAGAAGTTTGACAAACTGCTATGGATTCCTATTCATTCTTATTAAGAGAAACTGAATTACAATTCAATGTAAACACATTAAAGCAAACTATTACAAAATCTCAAAACACAGCAGAATAAACCCAATTTTATTTTTGTGTCTTAGATCTTTGCTAAAGTCTTCAGTCATGAGGCTCTGGAGACATATCTACCCAAGATCCAGCAGGTCATTCAGGAGACCCTGAGGGTGTGGAGCTCCAATTCTGAGCCTATCAATGTGTACCGTGAATCTCAGCGTCTCTCCTTTCAGATGGCTGTGCGTGTGCTTCTGGGTTTCCGAGTCTCTGAAGAGGAGATGCACTGTCTATTCCACACATTCCAGGAGTTTGTGGAGAATGTTTTTAGCCTTCCGATCGACCTTCCATTTACTGGTTATAGGAAGGTAAAATTATGTTAGATATGATCTTAAACTCTTGTAGATAAAATAACTTTTGATTTAACAACAATATATTCTTCTTAAAAACTTTTTGTGTGTTTTTTACATGTGCATGTGCAGGGTATTCGTGCAAGGGACTCTCTTCAGAAAAGCATAGAAAAAGCCATCAGAGAGAAGCCACTCCACTCACAGGCAAAAGATTATACTGATGCTCTTGATGTGCTTCTAGAGAGTGCCAAGGAGAACAATACAGAGCTCACAATGCAGGAGCTCAAGGTGAGTTAATCATCACTACTATACTGTAGCTCTTTTTCAAAACCTGCCAACAGCATTTTAAGGCCTCATAGATTTTATTATAATCTATGTTTGAAACTGTGAAAATGTGGAATTCTGTGAAAATGTGGAATTCTGCATGGTAAAAATGTGCTGAATAGAACACAAGAATGAATGTTTTTGCAAAGTTGTCTATGCTAGCTAGCACTGGTTTGGTGATGGTCTAGCTGATGGTCAACAACATGGTATAGCCAACAAATGCTGGATGAACCTGGCTATCCAAGGGAAGCATGCAGGTTTGTTAGTTAAGAAGCCTGGTATGCACACCAACATACCAGCAATCAGTGCTGGTGAGTAACAGTATTAGGCAGAAGACAGTAAGACAGGTCACTAGGTTGTGGAACAAAAGCTACTAAAGCACCTTGAAGAGTAGCTAGGTAACATATCAAACCTGTTTCATAATATGTTCTTTAAAGGTTTTGTTATAGGCCAGACTCTGTGGCTTCATAACCACCTGGGTGGTTTGTGTGTGTGTGTTTGCGATGTCATGTTTATTTAAGAAATCAGTTTGCTGTAAAAACAAAAGTTACAAATTTATCTTATTAAACATTACCCATCACATCTTTAGCTCAGATCATAGTACCCTGGTTTCTCTTTCTCTCAAAATTACTGCCATTTTTTTATCAATAATAAGACACTCTCCCCCTCTCTCTCAGGAATCCACAATTGAGTTGATCTTTGCCGCTTTTGCCACAACAGCCAGCACCAGCACTTCTCTGGTCATGCAGCTGCTGCGACACCCTGCTGTGCTGGAGAAGCTGCGCGAGGAGCTGCGGAATTGCGGACTGCTGCATGATGGTTGTCTGTGTCAGGGTGAACTGCGGCTGGACACTATTGTTGACCTCAAGTACCTGGACTGTGTGATCAAAGAGGTCCTGCGTCTCTTTGCTCCTGTTTCTGGAGGCTATCGCATTGCCACACAGACCTTTGAGTTGGATGTGAGTCTTTTGCCGCTACCTAGATAGCTTTAAACCTAAAATATCTCTTTACTCTTTTTTGTTGCATTGTTCTAATCTCTCTTTTCCTTACTTTTTCAGGGTGTGCAGGTACCCAAAGGCTGGAGTGTTATGTACAGCATCCGTGACACCCATGACACCTCAGCTGTGTTCAAGGATGTTGAGGCATTTGACCCTGACCGATTCAGCCCAGAGCGCAGTGAAGATCGCGAGGGTCGCTTCCACTACCTGCCTTTTGGTGGTGGTGTTCGCTCCTGCCTAGGCAAGCAGCTGGCCACTCTCTTCCTCAAACTACTGGTCGTGGAGCTCGCCGGAGGAAGCCGCTTTGAGCTGGCCACACGGACATTCCCCCGCCTGGTTTCTGTCCCAGTGGTGCACCCCACCGATGGTCTGCATGTGAAGTTTTTTGGTCTTGACTCCAACCAGAACCAGATCATGGCCAAGTCAAATGAGATGCTGGACTCCACTGTGTGATGGATTGAGAGGGACAAATGGAGGAGAAGATTTTATATTTTGCCCTCTCTGACAGTAAATCGAGAGAGTTGCCATCACAAGTTTTAATAAATGACACTCGTTTGCCAAAAATATATGGTTTATCATTTATAAAGAAAATGCAACAAAATAAAACATATATAAATTTAACTAAATGTATTGCTACATCAGGAGAGCACAGGCGCAAGGTTTTGGACTTTTAAAAGATTGATCTGGGTGTTTAAAGGGACAGTCATGAAAGCATCTACTGATGCATGTTTCACAGGGTAAGGCCATTTCTGCTAAACCAGCATGGAGCAGGGCTGTTGGAATCAGTTTTAAAATACTTTGAGGTGAGAGATTTTGTATGTGAATTTTCTTCTAGATTTTGGATTAGATTATTTGTTTTGTTTTCTTTTGTTGTTTTGTTTTTTCTTGCCCTTGTGCCCATACCTGTTTGCGTGCATGGGCAGGTTGTTATTCAGCTAAAGTGTTAGAAGTAGAGTATGCAGTGTACACTAGAATTAATAAGGGGATTGTGTAATTACTCAGGTGTGTTAGCAGTGCAAAAGGAGCTTTCAGACTAACCCATACTTGTTATACATGCTCTGTACATAATTGACAATTCATTATATTCTTTATAGGAGAGTGAGAAAGGGAGATAAAGAGACAGATATATAAACAGAAAGAGAAAACAAAACCTGTGCTTTATTACAGCGTATGACAATCTCATCATATGACAATCTCTGCCTTTGTCACTTCTTCTGTGATAAAGACGAAGTCTTTGTCTGTGTTGGGCTCATGAAACAAGCTATAGGTGGAATGAGGGACTCATTCCTGCTGAAAATAATATATCTAAAGACAATTATATAATCCTAACTTCATGTCATGTGCTGCTTTGGGGGTCGCTCTATATTTATATAGATGGAGCAGAATGCCAGCGGATTTCCGTAAAGGAGAAGACATTTATTTTTCCTGCTGCTCCACATTGCATCAATATAAGAAGAAAATATACTGAAGATACAGTAGATGATGGTGGAACTGATCAATCAATAAAATATATACAACCAATCAGGAGCGTGTTCATGAGATGAACTCTTCACGAGGAAAGTTTTGGGGGAACTATGATTCCGGCTTGTTCCTCCACTTCCTCTATGAGCTGTGTGAAGGACTTTGATGAAATATGCCACTGATCTTTTTTGTATAAATGAATGAATGGATGAATTAAAATTATTAATTTCTGCTGCTTTCAGCGTACCATTTTCTAACAGCGTAGATTGTTACATTTCACTGAATTTCTGAGCAAATTATCATGTTGTGAGTGCTAAGAGAGATTTAGCATATTTACCTATTAGAAAGCCATGGGTAAAGCATATTTACATTGTCCAATATAATAATATTCTTGCTATTAATATAATTATTGTAATAAATCTTATTTTAAGTGCTATTTTTGTTGTATTTCAGAATAGAGTTTTAGTATGTCTGTTGGTAAATATTGTTCTATTTAGAATTATATGAATTTTAGTTTTATTGTATACGGTGTTCAAATGTTAATATGGTTTTATATTATTGTAATAATTAAAATGTTGTTATCATTATCATCACATTTAGGTTATATTAATAAATAGAAGCACTTCTGATGTTTGTTTTTTGAGGGCCATTTGACTACATGTTCTGTTCTTTTGTTGATTGTTGAGTTTGTCTGTACATATATTTTATTTCTTTTTACAAATCTACATTTCACTTATGTTTTCCCTCGTTTATTGTTACAGTGATTCTTAATTCGTAATTTTATAAACCATTGTAATAAAATATATGTAAAATCAATCAGTTCCCTATCAAAAGCTACACTCGATGCTGCGTTTCAATACGCTAATAAGAACATTCTTTGTTCGACCGGTTGTGAAGCATGTGTGTCAAACACGCCAAGAATTGGCTTAAATAACCTCCTCGGCAGAGGACGCAATTGATTGTACGCACCTGCAGGTTATAAATAGATGTGAAACGAACACAACTTCAGGTTTCTTTGTCTTCAAGGACCCTGTTGTGTGTGTGTGTGTGAGCTTTGTGCCGCGCTGCGGTTTCTAAATAAGTTAAAATAGAAAATAAAATAAACTCAATAAAATAAAATAGACTCAAAGAGATGCGTGCCTCCGTGCATTAGGCTCATCTCTGAGGATGATCCACACGGCTTGTGCTTTGAGTATTTGGGGGAGGAGCATGCTGCCCTCGGTCTCGAGGGAGAATGCGAACACTGCAATCTTTTACCAATCAAAGTGCTTTGTGCGCGGCTCGCTTTTATCAAAGAGGAGCGAGTCGCCGCTCCCTCGTTAAGAGACGCTCGCGGGCTATCTCTCCCCTGGGAGCTCATCGTCACTTAAAAAGCCTACACTCCCCACCAAGCCGTGTAGAATGACATTTTCGCTGGTGGGGAAAGCGTTTCAGGCAGCGGGTCAGGCTGGTGCTGCTCTGCACACCATGGCGATCTTGCAGGCGTACCAGGCTGACCTGCTTAAAGACTTTAAAGATCGGCTGTTCTATGGCTGCTATGGTCTCCACGGAGAGACACCTGTGGCTCAACCTCACAGGCACCAAGGAGAGGGATAGAACATTCCTCCTTGATGCCCCCCTCTCGCCTTCCGGCCTATTTGGCGACGCTGTCAACACCGTCGTCACTAGGTTCCGGGAGGCAAAGCACCATGAAGAGGTGTTTGTGAGGTTTCTTCCCCGCTGTGCTCAAGCGTCGGGATTGTCGGCCACCCAGTCCCGACCAGGTCCGGTCTCGCTAAGGCGAGAAGCTCAGAAAGAGAGTGTGGCGAGTCGTGCACCTCCTCGCAAAGACTGGGGGACGGATCGCCGCACTCCTCAGACTGCTGCTAATAGGCCGGACCTGAGATTCATCCTCTCAAAAAAGAGGTCCTGAGGGTGGTCCGCCCAGGACCGTGGGGGTGTGTCCCCCCCGGGAGGGGCGCGTATCCATTCAGCAGAATATAGGGGCTCCTTCCCGGCACCCCCAGGAGACCACTGTAAAATCTCTGCCGCTACTGACGTTTCAGGGGACAGCAGTCTCCGGCGAAGTGTTACATGCTCGGTTGCTTCCTGCCATATTTCAGGACACCGCACATCTAACACCCCCCCCAGCCAAGCGAAATGTCAAAACTACTGCCGGATATCTCTCCTTGGGTCGTAAGGACTGTAGAAATGGGCTACACGATTCAGTTTGCACATCGTCCTCTGCGTTTCAACGGCGTGGTCTCCACTTCCGTGAAACCGGAACAAACGCATTTCTTGACACAGGAATTGCAGACTCTGCTGGAAAAAGGGGCCATAGAACGTGTTCCTCTGCCAGACAGAAAGTCAGGCTATTACAGCCGATATTTCCTGGTTCCCAAGAAAGATGGGGGGTTGCGTCCAATTTTGGATCTTCGCGGGTTGAACCGCTATCTCAAAATGATTGTTTCCCAAATCCAATCGGGGGACTGGTTCGTGACAATCGATCTCAAGGATGCCTACTTTCATATAGAAATATTGCCACAACACAGGAAGTTCCTGAGGTTTGCTTTCGGGGGCGAAG
>JAZGTJ010001741.1:0-32483 GCA_036877575.1 Botia almorhae | reverse complement strand
TTAATTTAAAATTTAATACGCTATTAATAATTTTATCTGAGGGTGCTTTTGCTTTTGTTTGGGGGTGCTTAGCACCCTCAAGCACCCCCGTAGAACCGGGCCTGGGCTAAGCTAAGCTAAACAGAGCATGTGGTCAGGAATGCTTTACACAAGCGACGGTCTGACAAAGACTGAACAAACACGAGGGAATATAAAGGGAGGTAATTGGTGGGCGCGGCAAATAATTAGGAGTGATTAAAGTGAGAACAGCTGTGAATGATCACGAGAGAGAGGGGATGACGCGGACGCCGGAGCACGTGACGATCTAACCAATTAAACCGTCTCGTGCTCCGACATAAAACAATACAAACCCGGCTGATCAAACTGGCGTCCTCACACATTTGGTTTTAACCAATTTATAAATGTAATCTAGGAGATATAAACAAGAAAATAACAGAAATTTGTATTGTTTTTCTCCTAATAAGATAGAGAATAGCAATAAATTAATTTCTGATGTCTTTTTATAGTCTTACCCTTTTTAGGGTTAAGGAAGCAGCACTGAAACTTCAAGTCACCCTGTATGCGTGACCATAAATTATCATTCAGACAGACTGTCATTCCAACTGTCATATCTCAGTTGGTTAGGCACACCTTTGATGACAACAATTACATAGAAATAGAATGAGATCCCTTCCAGTGTAACCTCTATTTAAAATTTCAAGAGAAAATTATTTTACAGCACAGGTAGGAAAACAGGTTTAAACATTGGTATAAAATGTTTGGGTCGTTATTGTTTTCCATTCGGTTTGACTTAGATGTTGCGTGCAGTAAGATGTTTCACATTCTCATCTTTTGTCTTACAAGAAACAACTATATGTCACAGAAACACCAGGCACCAAGGCAATCAACGATCACAATCAATCGAGTTCTAACCACGCACCCGATCTCCTTCGTCTCCCCTGTATGCTCCTGTGTTTGTGTTCTGTCTGCTTACCTGCATCCAGCATCTGAAACCATCTCCTTGAATTCCCTCAGTCACTCCACTTTCACTTAAACCTGGTAAAATATATCCCATCTGTCAGCATCTTCATCTGTTTTTTTAAAGGACTTGCCAGTACTCACTCGCTGCCAGTTCCTTGCATTCCTATGTACAATAAATCTGCCTGTTTGGTTTTACACATATCTGTGTCTTGAGTCTGACTTACCATTACACTATAAATAAGATTTTAAACACTGGTGCTTTTAAGAGTTTCTCAAAGGCTTTGCACTAAAATCCTGTTTATGTTTTTATATTGTGAAAACCCCACTGACTGCCCAGCAGCAATTGTTTAATTATTGTTAAACCACGTTATTACTTTTAATTTCTGTTAAAATATCATATTTTCCAGTATTTTTTACACTTTTATTTTAAACTAGCATGTGATATTTTCAATGTGAGAGATCAATGTGAGAGATACAATGTGAGAGATCATTTCATTATCACATTACATTGTTTAAAGTAAGTTTTTTTTCAGTTGTGTACACTTCATACATTTTATCATATGAAAATAAGTGATATGTGAATAATGAACAAGTACCTTAAAAAATGTAACTTCCAAACTATGTTTTTGTCCTACCCTGAAACACTATAATAGTCACATAGTGCCATCTGTAACAGTTATAGCTACTTATGTTACACTTGACACAGAGAGTTAGTGAACTCTAGAAAGGTCAAGCACTTACATTACAGATTGTGGAATTTTGGCATGTCACCACAAATTCAACACAAAGATCTCACTGGGATCTGTAGTTTCATTTTCTGCAGAGCTGTTTGGTTTGGCAACAGCACAGTGCATGACAGGAGGGCACTAGAAAGGGTGATATTGGTGGCCCAGAAAATCACAAAGACACTCCTCACTACAGGACATCTACAATAAAAGGACCTACAAATCAGCAAGCAACCTTGTCAGCAACCCCACTCATCCCACTCACAGGTTCTTCAACCTTATGAAGTTTTTTTAAGTGGTACCAGGCTACTGCAGACAGAACAGCTACAGGCTCTAGGACAGTTTATATTCCAAGGTCATCAGACTGATCAACAGTTGTCACTCTGCAGTTTACCAACTGCGCTATATAAAAACCCTTTCACACATACAGTCTTTATTGGTAAATTACCATGACATTTATGTGTGAACAGGATCGTGTCAAAAACACCAGTAAATCAGTGTTGGCAATTTACCAGTAAAAAGTAACATTATGAGTAGATTAGTGCTGTGTGTAAATGCAGATTAACCGTAATGAGAACAGAAGTAAGGTAAGAGTCTGCTTTGAAAAGGTGGAAGGGCTGGGAGGGTGGAAATAATGTTGGGAGATTTGTTTGAAACAATTAAGTAAAATAAACACAATAAAAAAGTCACATTTAAAGTTGAAAATCTAAAAAACCTTTTGAAATCTAAAAACGTTTGATGAACATCTAAGCAGAAATACATAAACTGTTTTCCTTTCAAGAGCTTTTAAATTTGCAAAGAATGTTACAATGGCAAGGGCATGTCTCTTATTGACTTAAGTGATATCTTTCTGCAATAATAAAAAAAAAATAGCTGCACTACAAGCAGCAATGACGCCCGAAGCACTACAGCGTTATCGTCACCTGGTGCTGATCAGAAACTGATGCATAGTTGTCACATGCATTTAATTAAAAACTTACCAAAGACTATTTAAGTCTAAGTCTTTTTGCCATAAATGTTATGCCTCACCATGGTAACTGTTTAAGATATCAACAATCCATTCACAATTTAGCATCTCCAATGTCTCTCATTCATTCTGACCATATATGAAGTGACTTCGGAAATTTAAGGGGAGAGTTGTTGCTGGCTACCTCTACAAACTAAATGGCAGGGTCCTTACACCATAATACAGAAGATGTGGCCGGTGACATATGAAGTCTTTAACCCAGAGAAAGGTAAGTCCCACCTAATATAAAATATAAACCTGCTGAAGGAGTGAAAAAAGCAGTTTCACCCCAGCTACACCCTTACCATTCAAGAAGGTAAAGGAGGAGGACAATGGACCAGAAACAGAGGTAAAGCCCCAGAGGCAGTCTTCCTTGAATGGTTTCCTGCCTTGTTTTACCAGAGGCCAGGCGGACTACATTGATTCATCATATCATCCACCTCACCAATACCAAACCTGTCAGACAGTGTCTATACTGGGTACTAGAGAGAGGGCCATTGAAGGAGAAAAAGGAAATGAAGTGGCTGGGGGTGATCAAAGCTTCCATGAGTGAGTGGAGTAGCCCCTTGGTAAATGTCCCAAAGAAGGATGGGTCATTACAAGTCTGCTTTGATTTTCATTATTTTTTTCCAAGCTGAATTCCCAGAGTGCCTAGAAATGATAAGCTGCTGGAGAGCATAAGAGATGCCCGTTTCATTACTACACTGGACATGTGTAAAGGGTACTAGTAGGTGCCCCTTGATCCCCTGGATTGAGAGGCCCTGGACTGGGAAGATTATTGGCACCTTGTCAAAACTGTAAGAAATAATTGCTATTCAAGCATGTGATGCTCCTGTAATTTGTATTTAGAAACGCCTGTGGCAAGTAACAGCTGTGGGCAATATAGTAATCACACTTGCAACCAGTTAAAATGGAGAAAAGTTGACTCAGCCTTTGTGTTGTGTCACACTGAGCATGGAGAAAAGAAATAAGTAGAAGGAATTGTCTGTGGATTTGAGAGAAAAAAATTGTGGGGAAACATGGACAATCAAGGCTACAAGTCCATTTCCAGAGATCTTAATGTTCCTGTGTCCACTGTGCGCAATATCATCAAGAGGTTTACAGCCCATGGCACTGTATTTAACCTCCCTGGACATGGATGGAAGAGCAAAATAATGAAAAATTACAACTAAAGTTTTTTTGGATGGTGGATAAAAACCCGGATTAACTTCCAAACAAATTCAAGCTGATCTGCAGACACAGGGTACGACAGTGTCAGCTTGCACTATCCGTCGCTATCTCAATGAAACGGGATGCTATGGTAGGAGACTCAGGAGGACACCAAGGCATAAAAAAGCAAGATTGGAGTTTGCCAAAACTTACGTGAGAAAAGCACAATTCTTTTGGGAGAATGTACTGTGGACCGATGAGACAAAAGTAGAGCTTATTGTTAAAGGACATCATGACACTGTTTACAGAAAAAGAAATAAGGCATTTAATTTCAATTTTCAATTTTATTTATATAGCGCTTTTTACAATGTTACATTGCTTTAAAGCAGCTTTACATAAAAAACAAATAATAATAATAATTTAATGAAAAGCTGGAGGTTCAAAGATGTTTTGGGGTTGCTTTGCTGCTTCTGGCACTGGATGCCTTGACTGTGTAATTGGTATCATGAAATCTGATAATTAGCAAATTTGGGGAATTTTTGGGCGCAACATAGTGGCCAGTGTCAGAAAGTTGTGTCTCCACCAGAGGTCATGGGTCTTCCAGCAAGACAATGACCTGAAACACACTTCAAAAAGTAATCAGAAATGGTTACCAACAAAGCGCTGGAGACTGAAATGGCCAGCAATGAGTCAAGATCTGAATCCCATAAAACACCTGTGAAGAAATCTTACAACAGCCGAATGACCTGAAGCAGTTTGCAATAGAAGAGTGGTCCAAAATTCCAGTAGAGATGTGTAAGAAACTCATTCATAGTTACAGGATTGATTGATTTTTTAAAAATCTTTTCCAAAGGGGGTGTTACCAAATATTATAGTTAAGGGTGCCAATAATTTTGTCCAGGGCATTTTTTGGGTTCTGTTTGAAATTGTATCAGATTTAACTTTTTTTCTCTGTTTTTTGGTTTTGTTCCAATGCAAAAAGAACAAAAAAACATAAGTACCAAAACATTTGCAACTGCAACAATTTTCTGAGAGAAGGGTTGCGTTTTCTGAATTTACAGAATTGCAAGGGTGATGATATTTTTGGCCATGACTGTCTCTCCATGTGTGAAGTCTGTGTTTTGTTCGTCCTGTACAGTACACTGTAAATAACACCTTTTAACACATTTGCCCATCCTTATTATCCTTTATTCCTTTTATTATGAACACACAATTTAGTGGGTCTGGTTGGTCCTTGAAGATTCACTTCATCACATCAACCACTACTTCCGCATTTGTCCATGTGTGTTGCAGTGGTTTCTATGGCAATACAAGAGGAAACCTGAGATAACATGGAAATAATATCATTGAGAGGTGACTAGTTACAAGGGATGATGTACAATTTAAAACTGCTGTTTTTCTGAGGATTCTGCACGTGGAATTTTAACATTAAGCTTTCCTGTAGCTCAGTGGTTAGAGCATGGCGTTAACAATGCCAAGGTCATGGGTTCAAGCCCAGGGATTGCACATACTCAGAAACAATGTATGGTATACTGCAATGTAAGTCGCTTTGGATAAAAGTGTCTGCCAAATGCATAAATGAAAATGAATTGACGACGGAGCTCATCAGCAAATTTTGTTTGGCTACTTAGCTTAGCGAATGACAATATGGAACAAATGAAAAGAAACCAACAACCAAGCAGTTTCTCCTTATGCATTTCTTTCTTTATTTACAAGAACCAAGGGTTGATAATAACAGTGCCATTTGCAACTTAGCAAACATGACTGGATAAAGCTACACAAATCTGTTAGTAATGAGCCCGTATATTCACACTTTTATCTCCTCCAGTTTCCCTGTTTGAATGAGAGTTATGTTCTCATGTAAGGGTAGAGCATACACGCTAGCTGGCTGTCAGTTGTAGTCTGTTCTGTGTTCAAGTGCAACTTTTTTGCCCCAACACAGGCGATGTGAGGTGATGCAAAGCGACATCACAATCGGCATTCCTCAGGGCTAATTCATTGGCATCAATTTAGTGTACAATTTAGAAACTCTTTTACATACCAACAGATTACAATACTAAATATTAATAAGGCTCTTTTATTTCATTTTGATTTAAAATGCATAAAATTACACTTTATTTATTCTCATTATCCAGCATGCAATTTTATTGAGTTACTACAACTTAAATGTTGTTGTAAACAAATGAATGCATTTAAGTTTCAATGACATACAGTACAATATCAAGTTTATATAATTATCAACAATTACATTTTAATTAGTGATAACAGATCCCCTGAATTACTTTTAAGCTTATATTTCTCATCCTTTCTACAGGTCAATCAGGTGATTTTCTACTGTATGTAGAAATTATGTAGAATTCATAAAGGTTTCCTGTGAAGAGGCCCTTCTTTTCTGTCACCACTCCTTACTAACACATTGCTTAATTATTCATTTGCTGTCACCATAATTAAAGTTAATTATTCTACGTTTGATTGATTGAGTTGCCAGGCCTCATTTTTACACAGGCAGCATTACACTGCTTTCCGAGGAAAGATAAATGAATGAATGTAGTGCTTTAGTTTCTATTACATAATAGTGTAATATTTTCTTGTTGAAAACAGTGCTGAACAAAAACAGAATGTGTGGTGGTCTCAGAAAAGTTGTGTACTTGGGTACAGTTGTAGGTAGATAAATCCTACACTGTCAAAAGTTTAAAAAATCAATGTAGTGATATTTGCATTGTTTTAGTTCTGCAGAATTCTGCGCACACTTATGGCACGTGTCACTGTTGTAAATAAACATGTGGCATGTATGCGTAGAATTCTACAGAACTGAAACTATGGAAGGCACATCATTAGTAAGTTCTTGCTAATGCTGTTTTACACTGTAATTAACTGATTATGCTTACGATTTTTTTATATGACTGAATTAAATCATATTAAAACTCCTTCAAGTCATTTAAAGCACCATATAAAGTAGAACTAGCTCCATGTACCAACTCATGTTTTCAGTGTACTATAATTAAATACTGTACACTTTAAAAAGTTTGTATAATATTATAATATATTATACTAGTCTCCATACCTTCACAAGAAATTTTACAGTGGAACTTAGATAATATTAACACAAATAAACAGTAAGCAGTGGTATGAGTATCAATAATGATTGCTGTGGATTAACAGCATTGTGCTGTAAAATCCTAATAATTATTTGTATTACAGTAACATATTTTATATCTATAGATAGAAACCTACAGACCTGTAACTGGAAAATTTGTACATTTGTATATAAATTGTTTGTTAATTGTCTAGGTTTTGTATGGTAAAGTGATGTTATCTGTATGCGTATGTCAGGTTGACAACTTGTATTTAAAATTAACTAAGGATAATATCTTATATTATCTTAATATCATCCCCTTAAATATAAAATATAGACATACAGGCCTATAGATTGAAGTTTGCTAACTGTGGAGGTCATTTGAATACAGTGAACACATTGTCAGAAACCAGTTTGAGATGTTTTAAACTCTGTGACATGCTAAACATGCTGCTGAAAGTACCTATCAGAAAATGGGTATGCTGTGGTCAGAATAAGGTGCTATGGCCAGCAATAATGCACAGGTATGGCGTGGGGTTCAAACCGATGCTCAGTTGGGGGCCCAAATGGTGCTAAGAAAAATTCACACTATTAACATTGACTGGGAGAAAATTAAGTCAATAAAGTCTCCCCAGCCAATCCCCATTTATTCCCAGCCAACTATTCTAAATTATTATCATAATGGTGACTTCAAACAGTCACTTTAAACAAAACTATTTACAATTTGATCCTACAATGCAGCATGAATTTGTTGTTGTTATTATGTAACAACAATGAACAAATGTGAGTAAATCCTGAATAGTGTATTAGGTCACCTATAGTAATAACCTACATACAGCTCTACAAAATGACTACAAAGGCATAACACATTTCTTTTTTATTTTAATCTGTAACATGGTAACATCAAAGCTGGTGACATTGTGGACCAGTTCCTGCCAACCCTCATTATAATATCCCCTCCCTATCTGTTATGTGAGCAGCCATAAATACTAGAGAAACAGGAGAACTCAGTGTCAGTCGTGCAGGACTGTCTGAGGATCACAGCATATTTTCAGTGTCAACATGAGGAGACTTCCTGTCACTTTTCTCCTGCTGCTGGTGAGTTAAAGAGCTGTGTGATGTGATACAGGTAGAGTAATGTCACCCATCATGGAGGATCATGTTTCTATGTGTGACCTGATAAATGTTTATGTTTTGGACTAAGTGTTTAAAGTAAGGTGACACCCAAGTTTATGTACAACCGGTGACTCAATGTGTGGTTTCCATTAAATTATTAGCTGATTATTTGCCATGTGTGGGTATCATGCTGGGTAAACATGGATCATCAGATTTTGCACAAACTTGTGGAATTCATGCCAGCTTGAGTGCATGCTGTCAATAAAGCCAAAAGGGAAAATAACAAATAGAACTGCTTAGATTTTCATGCAAATAATTTTGAAAATTTAATTTGTAATAAAAAAATGTAAAGAATGTTATAATTTTCATTATGTTTTAAAAGACTCTGTTTTTCTTCTTTGACTTTGACGGTGGTAAATATAATCAGACTTATAGACTGTTTTTTTAATTGACCAGATAACATCTTTTAGTTTTGATCCCTAAAGCTTATCTTCACTTTTTTTTTATTCAGTTTGCCTGGACCATGCACACATGGGCAGAAATAGGAAGGATAAGACAGAAACGCGCATGGATCATTGATTCTTTTTCTATTGAGGAAGAAAAACCTGGACCCTTTCCATATAAACTAGGCAGGGTGAGTCGCTTTGTACTGGCACTGCATTTCATTTATTTCTTAATCAATTCAATTTAATTCCATTTTTACTTGTAAAGTGCGTTACAATGTCTGAAAAGTGTCTGAAGTGCTGAACATGTAAGGCATAATGTACAGCCAGTTAGTTGTTGTCGCTAAAAACTGCGATGTGAAGTGGCGCTTACATAATACTAATCAAATAAATGGCATACATCATTAAATATTTAAATATCTAAGTAAATATTTGGACACTAAATAATTGCTGCGTCTATATTCGCATGTTAAATAGTATTTAAAATCAGAATTAATGTCTGTGTCCGAAATCACCCTTATACCCTCATTCACTTTTCTCTACATTGCTTTAGTAATAGCACATTATTCGGAAATTAATTCTGCGCAACCCTCACAGAGGTCGTTGAGTGTACAGTTGAGTGTATAGTTGTACACTGCGGTGCACCCTGGATGGCTGTCCGCTCTAAGAATATGACATTTAAGAGTATAGGGGAATATTTCTGACACAGCCAGTGTGAAAATTGTACCGGTCAAGATGACTTGCAGTACCTCAAAATGTCACGACTGACCAGTCAGAATGAAATATTTCAGGGAGCCATATAATATGTGTAAATTTCAATGTGTGTGCCATATGTGTTTCAGATTGTACTTGATAGAAAATATTTAGTACATTTTGAACTCTACGGCCAAGGTGTGGATAAGGAACCGAAAAATGTTCTTACGATTGATAAGGATACAGGTGATATTTATGTACATGGAACGGTGGATTATGAAGCATTGGACAGTAGTAAATCTCTGCAAGTATGTGCTCCTTAAAGTACAAATATATTTACTGCATAATAACATTTAAATAACCTAAATACCATTAATTAAATACCCTGCAAGAAAGGACTGTAAATTGAGTTTCATCTGACCCAATTACAGCTCCACTTTGAAGCCAAAAACAGATCGAATAATGCCTTGGACACAAGGCTGGGGGTTGACATCAAGGTATTGGACATAAATGATAACCCCCCCATGTTTCAGTCGTCTAACTATGAAGTCACTGTGGAAGAGTCACATGCTCAAAGTAATTATTCCAATAGTCAAGTACATGTTTGAAATTACATCAAATGAAAGCAATTGCTCACACAAAAATGACACGATTCTTGTTAATTACTAACACTCGTGTTGTTCCAAACCACTTTTGATATTTTGTCTGTGGAACACAAAACAGAAATGTTTGAATAACCATTACTCATGCCTTACAACAAAACAAAAAAGATACAGCAAATTTGTCATATTTATCACTTTTATTTAACTTCTAATGTGTCTTTTGGGATTATACAGAGCAACATAGCTTGTCATAAAAAAACACTGTTGTGTTCCACTGAAAAAATAACAGCATGTTTGAAACACAAGAGCAAGTAACAATAGACATTTTGTGTGATCTATTCCTTTAACACTTGAGCACTTTTTTATTAATATTTGTTCAGGTAAACCCATTCTGACAGTATTGGCATCTGATAAAGATGATTCAACCACAGCCAATGGAACCTTCTCCTTCACAATCAAATCTGTCACACCAAAGACTGACAATGTTGAGTTTTATATCCGACAGCATGAAGGATCAGGGGCAATTTATTTTAAAGGGTGTTTGGACTATGAGGTGTGAACTTTCATGACATGTTTCTAAAGTTTTATAGTATGCATGTGAATTATTTTACCAGCATGTATTTAATCCAAATTTGCATTTTGTCACTAAAAATGTTTCCACTAAACATATGAAAACCACTTTGCATATATAGCCCATGTTGTCTTTAAAATACAACAGGACCATAGAAACTGTAGCCTGTATAATCTCTGAGAAATATAAATGGTAAAAAAATTAATTGCTAAAAAACGAATATTTTCCAGAAAGCTCAGACATATGCAATTCTGATTGAAGCAAAGGACCATGGAGAAAAAAAACAGCTGTCAAGCACAAGTACACTTACAGTCAAGATTTCTGACAAAAACAACCACCTTCCAGAGTTCTCTGGACAAACTGTGAGTTTTCTTTAATCAATAAACTAAAAGTTTTTTATGTCTGTGTTGTTCTCAGTTATTATTTGAATGTTCTACAAATATTTTGGCAAGATAGATATATTGTTGCATAGGAGACATTCTGAATTGCATTCTGAACTGCACATGATGCCCTGCAATACATGAGCAAACCTAAACTTTTAAATAGACAATACATTAATATACTCCTAAACCTAAGAAATAACACTGAGACCAAACGTTCTTTCTTTTAAATATTTATTTGCAAATGTAGTAGCATACTTATTGGAAATCAAAAGGGATGTGATGTCAAAAGCACAACACAGAAGATTTGGGGCAGTTCCAGGCCTAAACAACTGAAGGGCCGGTGGGACAGCAGAGACCGTTTTTATGATGAGCACAAAACTTGACCTGAATTGATGACTTTCTGCAAAATCATGCTTTGCAGATATATAAGCCTTTATCATAATTACATATTTGTTATCGATTTTAGGGCTCTGGGAAAGTAAAGGAGCAGGAAACTGGGACAGAAGTTTTGAGACTTCAAGTAACAGATAAAGACAGCCGTGGTTCAAAAGCCTGGAAAGCTAAATACACAATCCACGGAGATAAAAAAGAGATTTTTAAAATAGAAACAGACCCAGCTACAAATGAAGGCATTTTAACAGTTGTTAAGGTAGGCTGATGGTTTTTCTCTAATTAAGCAAATCCAACCAATTGACAGGATTTTTGTTAGTTTTTTAATTAAGTCAGTTCAATTAAGTCAGGTTGGTAGTTAACAACCCAGAATAATACTGCTGATCTTTAAACAGCTTCTAAATGCAGTTCTCAAAGACCAGCTACAATACAACATATTTTATCCTTTGAGAGCCCTTCTGATTTAATTGTCATGAAGTTTTGAATTAAATGTGTAAAAGTGTGTAATTTCTGTGCTGCCAGTGTCATACTAAATACTCTTAAAATACTAGCTAAAGTTACTAAATACACTAAAATACACAGCCATTTTTATAAATATTTATGAAATGTATGAGTGACTCCACAATAAAAATATTTAGTTCAAAATTTTGTATCTATTTTATAATAATGTATAAAAAATATATCAAACTGATTTGTGGAAATGAACTAATCTTATGGACGGAATTTGATACTAAAGATTGTAATCATTAGACGCTAACAGAGAAACAGAAACATTATTACATTATTAGTTTCAATGCTTTTATACTGCACTGGGATGTGAGAATTGTAATAGTTTTGTACTGTTTTATTTTAACAATTACAAATTTCAGCTGAAATAACAAGAAAGTATTTTAATAAATGTTTTGCCTTTTTTTGTGGTTTGATTTGGCTTTTTCCAAACACCCAGCCAATAGACTTTGAGGATCAAACACACCAAAATCTCGACATCAGTGTGCAAAATGAGGCTCCTTACTTCTCCTGTAAGATTATAAAGCGCACACCAGATACTATGTGGGAACTCGACAATTATTTTGAAATCCCTGGAACAATTAATCCAAAAATCTATAAGTCTGTCCCAGTGACCATTTATGTTGAAGATGTCAACGACCCTCCAGTTTTTATACCCTCTGTTAAAGAAGCTGTGATAATGGAGAACACAGCTGTAGGAACCTATCTAACAACCGTCACTGCTAAAGATATGGATGGAATCCATGGAAACACATTTCAGTAAGTGAAGCTATTTAGCACTATGAAGCTATATGGCACTGTACTTTATGAGGGGGATAAGATACACAATAGCATATAAACAAAGATCTTTCTCCTACTCTCAGATATGTTATAGGGGAAGATGTTGCTGGATGGATAAATGTTGATAAAGAGACTGGAAACATAACTACGGCTAAAGTCATAGACAGAGAATCGCCATTTGTGATAAACAGCACCTATAAAGCGATCGTGTATGCTGTGGAACATGGTATGTATATATATATATATATATATATATATATATATATAATCATTGTAGATGTTCTTATATTCTGAAGTATATGCAGCCATGGAATTTTTTTCATTTTATTTTCAGATGAATTTATTTTGAGATACATGTACACAGGATCCAAAAATAACTCTAGCCAAATGCATTTAAAAGTTGGCTTTGGTGATTAATATACTATTAGCCCAATAAGGACCAGTTATACTTTGACATTGATCCTACTCTGTATCTGAGTTTACCTATATCGATAGTTTCTTCAAACTTTCACTGCAGTGAAGCAGTGATTCTTGTTATCACGTATTTGTGTTTATTTTATCTTCATATTATGTTTAATATGGAATTAAGTCATGCTGAATTTTTTTGTGAGGGAAAAATCGTGCAGACACTCAATTAAATCAATTAAATGCCTAATTACTGACCATTTATACAGAATTTGGTGCTCTTTAGCTTAGCCTAATGAAATAGAATAGTAGTCCTACTTAAAAAGGCTGGTCCTACTTAAAAATCTGGGCACAAGCAGTGAGCCATCCGGGCATACTATATAGTAGGGAAGTATGCTGGTCCTTTCTACACACAAAATACACAAGTTGTGTAGGACTCCTTAAACACCTGTGTGGGGGTGGGTTATCCTTGATGATATGATGCTATGACGTAGCCTATCACTATATAATGTAAACATGATAAACAAATCAATAATTTTAATAAACTTAAATACAAATGTAATTTAATTACAGAAAAGATAAAGCGCCAAAAACGTGAAGTGAAACAGCAAGAAGGTACATATTTTTGTAATATTTTTAACTTTTTAATATCATGCGATGATTTCATTTGAATGATACTTCAGTCCACATCCACAGATTCAATAGGTGGGCGTTTACACAACACTTTTTAACTAAAAATAAAAAACGTAACTAACTCGCAATAGTTCCACTGTCAGGCCAAACTGTTGTTGTTGCTTAACTGTTTTATTCTGTTCCAATCTGACCCAGCTAGTACAGGTATGCTTTCATTTTCCACTGCCTACTGATACAGCTGATAATGAAGCTCATTGGAATGCATCAGTTATTGCTTTTGTAACACAAAAGTTAACAGATGGCATGAGATGCAACTAGTGGCCGCGTTATGGAGGATTATCTGATGTTTCTATTTTTATGACTAGTTTTTACCTGATCTTTACTTTCTTAACATTGTAAATTCAGTTTACCAAGTAGGTGTATTCAGATGCACAGCAAGTAATTACTGTCAATCAATTAAGTCAATCGAGCCTCAATTTTATGTGTACATAAAAATGATAGTATCTAGAAATGATAGTTTGATGACAGAATGTTTTTTGTGTTTGGACTAAATGCATTGATTGGGCGAACATTTAATGGTCTTGCGCCCTACACAAAAGATATTAATGAACATAAACATATTTAGACTATTTAATGGTTGCTGTTTGGATGAAAGTGCTTTTCAACCAGATGACTAACTTGACTAATATATTACAGGTCAAATTTTGTAATATTACAGTGAATATAAGGTCAACTACCTTACGATACCTCTCTTCTTATTCAATATAAGCTTTTTATATTTATTGTTTTGTATTACCTTTGAATGTCTGTACATTTCACTCCTCTGATTGGCAGGTGAGCCACCACTGACTGGCACTGGGACTCTGCTTATTCATCTGTATGATCAAAATGATAACAAACCAATATTAACTGCGAGTCATGTTGACGTGTGCCTGGACAAAGAGCCTGCAATGGCCAACATCACAGCTGTAGACCTGGACCTTCCTCCGTACAGCTCACCTTTTCACTATGAGCTTTTGGGAGATGTTAAGGGGAAGTGGAGGATCGATCCAGAACATGGTAATGCCACTGTCTGCTAACTGCACTTATTTATTGACTGACAATGACATTTTTAGAAGTCACGTTCTATGTAACTTGAAATACACATTGATTTTTTTCATTCATTTAATAAACTTTGCTGTTTTTAAAAGGCTTTTAAAAGAAAAAAGAAAATGTTTACATACTGTATCTTTTATCTTTAATTTTTAAATCTAAGCAAGAAATGGATCAAAAACTATTTCAAAACTTAACGAGAATGCCCTTTCATTAATTTTACGTCACAACTGTTTTCCTCTATCTCTTTCTGGCTATTAAAGGGACAACCGTGAGGCTTGTAAAAGAAAACAATGTATATTCAGGTCATCACCACCTCCAGATCAAGATATCAGACCAGCAGGGACTTTATGCCACACAGAACCTGTCAGTCACCGCGTGCCACTGCTATAGCCATTTAAAATGCCATGCCAAGATGTTCTCAAGGGTTCAAATGGGCAGCAGTGCTGCCTGCATCATCATCCTTGCAGCTCTTTCCTTCATAGGTAAGGTGGCTGCAGCCATAGCTGTGCATTCAAATATGACACTTTTAAAGACCAAACCTTTGGAATTATAAATGCTCTAGTGCATCAGGCATAGGTTGGGGGATTTAATTGATGCTTGTTATTTGTTGTATCGCTCTTGTATCGCTTTTGCGTTAATTAACTGCTGCTGAGTGTACTTTTGCTGACTTTGGAACAGATAAAATTGGCAAAAGTCCATCCACAATTCGAGGGTCAATCACGGCGCTCATATTAGTAAATGACTGGAATCTTTTTAGCCAGGAGATTAATGTAAACACATGTGTTGGATGCAAGGCATAAATGTAAACAGGCAGGACTTAAGATCGGATCTGAGCATTAAGACTTGCAGTGTAAACACAGCCAAGATGTTCTTTGGAACATTCATATGTTCAGCCATGCTGGAATGAAATAGATCGTTCAATTTTGCACAAACTTTATTAAAGCAAAAGGAAGACAAATCCACTCAAATTTATGTATACTTGCACAAGTGTACATTTTGTGTCTAGTCAAACTTTTTATGCAGATAATGTTCTGTAAATTAAAGTGAAAAATGTGTAGAAATGTGTAGAAAATATGTGTAAAATTAGAATAAGTTAAATTAGCAAAACAGAAACATTTTCAGTAGTGATCCTAAAACTTGTGTATCCCACAGTGTATATATTCAAAGTATCCAAAGTTTTTTTTTTCATTTCAGCAATGCTATTAATATCTCTGTATCGCAAGAAAAACGAAATTGAAATAGATATCAAAGGCTTTAGTAGTCTAAGCACAAGCAATACTGAGAATCCAGGAACAGACTGCGAGGTAATTTTATCACACACAGTCAGCATTATTTAATTTTGTATTGTATTCATATTTCTTTACCCTCACTGTTGTCTTGGTAACATTACAGTTCTATATTCTATATTCATGTTCTCTTTATGCAGTTACCTTCAATTGTAAACCAAAAACCCCTGTCATACAAATCCAACGTATCTACCAAGGTAAATTCATATTAGTAGAGCATATCACAAACTGTGAGTTAAGTTAATATTTTTCAGATTTATCTTTATAACCGTTCATTTCCTGGGTCTGCATATAGATTTTGCCAAATTTTTGGCTGTATAGCTCCTTGAACATCTGAAGAACTGACATTCATTTAAAAGTACTGGAGCAGAACAGTGAGGTTCTGGGAAAAGCTCTTTTATCATTTGTTTGCTGATGCCTATTAAGGGTCAAATGGTGGGCAACACCTTCCAAAGAACTTTCATTAAATCTTTCAGTTAAAGATTCATGTTTAGGCATGTTGTTGATACTGCAGCTCTTGTTAAGATAAGAGATTCCTTATTAACTCTTTCAGAGTTGCAAAATGTTGACAAAGAGTTACTTAATTTTAATTTAAATAGGAAATGTAGGGGAGTTTGGCCAAAATGAATGCTGTAAATGACAATAACATTAGATTGTGTGTGGACGTTTCTTAAAAAAAAATTATTTGCTTAATATATGGCATTTATGTTTCCATGGTAATTGGTGGTGCCCTTCACAATTATGGGTAGTGTAGTTCACCTGGAATTTTAAATCACCTTACTAAAGAAGCAAATTTTATTACTAAACAACTGTAAACTATTCTGTATGCTATAATATACTAAACAATATTTTAAGATCAAATTCTACAAGAGTAGTAATGTATACTACTTACAAATCTGTCTTGAGTAGCCAAATACACTTTGTCCACAGTAAATATATATATATTTATATGGTATAAATGTACTTAATGATTTATTTATTATTATTATTAGTATTAACAATAATAACAATAATAAGTATTATTATCAATAATAATATCAATAATAACACATTATTATTCATTATTATTATTTATTATTGTTGTTATTATATTTGCTAAAGCCATTTCAGAACTCATCAATGGCCCGAACAAATACAGTAAGGGTAAGTTTGAAAAAAGAAAGTAAGAAATATGTCACATGATATAATGGATTAAAATGATTTGAAAAGACTTATACATGTACACTATAGACTATAAAACTATAAATATAAACCATAGAAGTATTTAAAATCATGCTTAATTTAATAATAACAATAAACATATTGATCATATGTAACATACGTAACATTTATTAGCCTAAAGTGCTGAACACAGAAATTACACTACAATAAAATTTATGCAGAGATAACAATTAGAAAAAGACAATCATCTTTTAATTGAAGGCTTGATTTAATTTGCTGTGTTACAGAGTGAAGAGGTTAATGGCTTAAACAGTGTGGCCCGATCAGATCATATTTACAGGGTGAGTCAACAATTATACTCCACACCAACTTAGTGTTTTTATTATTTATTATTATATTTAATGATGATGGCTGTTTATGATGCCATATATTTGTATTTGCTAAAACCACAATGAAACAGGACAAATTAGGGGCTAATTTCTTATGCCAATATTTTGAGTATTTTCTTTAGCACAGGGAGATGCTAAGGGCCACATTTGAAATTGTGCATCAGGAGGTGATAATGCATCATGTTTAATTTTTAATGCATCATGTTTAATTTAACTAGTTCTGCTTATTTCTTTTGATACCATCTTCACTAGGTTTACATTTATTTGCAGCCTAATGCTGTAACTCACCAGTACCGACTCGCCTTTGTAAGGACTTAATGTCTGTGTCTGCAAGATCAGTGATGTGCAACATTATGTGGAACGGGCTGTAGAGCACCTTTGGCCACACGCCAATACTTTAACAATGGCTAGTTGTTTAGGAATGTGCTTCACTTCATTAAGTTCTGCAATTAAATTTGAATGCGAGATTTGTTTATAATCTGCAAAATCCTGTACAATACAGTGAGCATATTTATAATTTAGAAAAGTGTAAATAGTTACATATTTTCCTATGAAACAAACGCTTGAATTAGAGCTATAATTTAGCAGCTTGCATTAAATGGTATGGGAGTGTATATGCTTCAACAATTTAATTTGGTAGTCACACTACAGAGTAGCCACATAAACATAAACACCATCAGATGGTTTTGAACATGACCCATCCACAAATAAGTGCCACAAAAAGCATATACTCTGCCTGGCAAAAAAAACAAACAGTCGTCTCCAGTACAAGACTTTCAACAGGATTAAGGCAAAAAAGGTTAATTTACCCTTTCTGAAATATAGTAACATCTTTCTCCAACCACAGAAAATGTTCACCAACATGGTTGCTTAAGAAATTAAAAACGTCACATACTGTAACTCAATAATGATTGTATTGTAGGCTTTTAAGTGTTTGCTTAATTAAATCCAAAAGGTGACCTTTTTTGGCCAGGAAGGGTACTAATTATCAATACATACTTATCAATACTGATTTTTTGACATATGAGTGTTGTTCTCTTACAGTACATCTCAGGGCTCCAGAAAATGCCTGATGGTATAGGTGTGATGAGTATGGTGAGTCGGTCAAACTGGCACATGAGTGTGACACATGTGGACACAAAAGTAGTTGTACAACTATGCTTAAACATTTAATTAAACATTTAATTAAGTGATTGCATTAGATAGCTAAAAAACAATATTAACAATGAGGAAAACAAAATGTAATTTTTTTAAAGAAAAGCTGGGTAGGGTATAAAATAAAACAATATATTTACATATACTTTTCAATAAAAGACAAAATACTTGGATAGTTTCTGGTTGTCAAATATTAATTGAACATGTCCATAGTTAATGTAATGAGCTGCATTTGTTGAAAATGATTTTATTTTAAAAATATTGGTGCAGAAAAGTGAAATTCTGGTTAAAGGCCTATTAAGGGTCAAATAAAAATTTTGGAATTGTATTTGAAAAGTGTATACTAATACAATACTGTCTGGAGTAAACAGTGTCCAAATAAGTTTTGACCACAGTAAATATATATTTATTTGGTGTAAATGTACTTAATGATACATTTTTATTATTATTTGCTAAAGCCATTTCGGAACACATCAATGGCCCGAACCAACACAGTAAGGGTAAGTTTGACATAGAAATATGTCACATGATATGAAAAGACTATACATATACACTATACAGTAAAAACTATAAATATAAACTGTAAAAGTATTAAAACATGTTTAATTTAATAATAACAATAAACATATTTAGCATACATATATTAGCTGTAAGTGCAGAACACAGAAGTTAAAATACAAAAAAGATTTATGCAAAAGTGACAATTTTATAAGACAATCACATTTTAACTGAAGGCTTTATTTAATTTGCTGTGTTACAGAGTGGAGTGGTTAACGGCTTCAACAGTGTGGCCCGATCAGAAAGACACACTGCAGATCATATTTACAGGGTGAGTCAACAATTATACTCCAAACACTTTAGAACTTTAGAGTTTTTTATTATATTTAATGATGATGGTTGTTTATTATGTCATATATTTGTATTTGCTAAAGCCACTATGGAACAGATCAACAGCCCGAACCAACACAATAAGGGTAAGTTTAGGAAAGTAGAAAAAGTTTAAAATGTGTCATATCTATTTAGTATAAAAGAGATGAAAAGGGTTCTCAAGACTATAAGTCAACTATCAAAGTATTAAAAAATGTTTACATTTACATAATAATTATAATAATTTACTGGGTAGTAGCTTAAAATTAACAACAAGTGATATTATTAAAAACATTTGTAAATATACATTTATAAATAAATTAGAATAAGTAGAAACAGCACATTAAGTGTCACACTTGTTTTTCAGAGTGGAGTGCTTCAGGTGAACCAGTTCCAACCTATTCAGTGTGGCCCAATCAGACAGAAATATGATAGATAATATTGGCAGAGTGAGAACCTTGATCTCCACAACCACACTCCAAGCATCCAAAATCCAAACATTTTTTTTTCATTACTGGGAATTTTGTACTAAATATATAAAAGAATTTACAACTTTACCCTTGTGAGGAAAGTACAGTGCCTTGCAAAAGTATTCATACCTCTTGAACCTTTTCACATTTTGTCACCTTACAACCACAAACTTAACTGTATTTTATTGAGATTTTATGTGATAGACCAACACAAAGTAGCACATAATTGTGAAATGGAACAAAATGATATACGGTTTTCAAAATTTTAAGCATTAAATTCACTTAAAAGAATTAAAATGAAAACACAAAAGATTGTTTAATTAAAAGTTTGTTTTCAAATGTTTAATGTAAATCTAAAAATACGTATTATTTTAAATATATTAAAAAATTTTTATTAATGCCTAGGAAGTTACATTAAATATTTGTATACCATAAACAGTGCTTAAATGTACTTTTGTACAAGCACAAGCGTTATTAAAGATAAGATTGTGTTGCAAATGTGTTGTAACATTTATTATTTATGTAATATTTATTATGTGTGTTGGCACACCTAAACTTACTTTGGGAGTTGGGAAAAAAAGATAACAGTGAACAATAGAGTTGAGAAATGAGTGCACATAGCCACCTACTTACACAAGCCTTCTTAGCACAACATAAAGGCGTTAATATAAGACCAGCAGCTTAGTACAAGGTGGAATCATCCACGAGAGAAACAATATTCCACACATCAAAAGAAATTACACTGTATTAGCCAATTATTCAGGTATGATATTAATCATTCTGTTGTTACACTTTAGAATCTCTATAGGCTTTCAGAAGAACAGAGAGATTATCCAGAATATCTGGCATATCAGTATGAATATGAGGGGAGAGGCAGTGACTCTGAGTCATTGGATCGGCTGAGCATTAGCAATCATGGAGATAACCTGGACTTCCTGCAGAATCTTGGGCCAAAATTTAACACCCTGGGTGAGATTTGTCAACAGAAAATGTCAAAGAAAACGTCAGATTTTGAATATCAATGCTGATTTAAAGCTTGTTTTAAACTTGTTTTCAAACGACTTATGTGGGACTTGTGGAAGCGTGGGACCCATTATTGTGTAAAAACCATTATTGTGTAATTTTGCTTCTCAAGTAAATTTCTTTTTAACTGTTTGCCTTTAAAAGTTTGATTTTTTTTGCTTTACTAGAAAGCATACTATCTACGAAGACTTTTGCATGTTATGTTTGTTGTTTTGCACTTTTCTTTGACTTTGATCTGCAGCACTTGAGCATTAATGAACTTTATAGCTTTCAGCTATTTAATGGAGAATTGAGAAAAAATTTAGGTGTAATGGATGAGAAAAAACATTTAAAACAAGCATCCTTGTTCAGTACCACCACCGGTAGTATGTAGGCTACATTACAGTACATTACATTTAATTTTTACATTACATTTTAATTTTTCAGTGTTGGCTACCCTTACCAAAAACACAAACTGTTACATTTTAAACTATTTTTTAAATCTCTTTACTTGTTGGAACAAGGTTGATGTGTTTTGACAATCATCCGGTGTTTGCCAAAAAAAAATAGAATTTCGGATCATTCATAGTAAAAAAACAAAGATATTGTGATGTCTGACACATGCTTTTTTGCACAACAATGAACATGTGATACTCTGAGCAAAGTTAACACTTGGATGAACAAGTGTAAAAAAGCATGAATTAGGATGAAAGAGTGTAAACAAGCATGAAAGAGCAACAATCTCAGTTCGGTTCAGGAGTTGTTTGGAATGTTTTAAAACTTTCTGTTTAAACAGAAACTTACATATAAAAACGAACTGCATAAATAAAAAGATGCTGATTGATTGTTCCCTGAAGTTTTCTTTGTTCCTCATACCCCTGACAATCAGGTGAAATTTTTATTAAAATAAACACTTCCTGATTAAGGCGAATGTGTGGTTGAATTTAATTACGATTGAATCTATATTTTTGTATGGGCCATAAGCAACATAAAAATTAGGGCATTTAAAGGACATTTAAAAAGTGTAAAATGAGTGCGATGATTGCACAACCTTTCAAAATTGGGTTCAAATCTAAAATACTAAAGATTAAATGTTTTGAAAGCAAGGTTTGATTTTGACCTAAATGTTTAAGATGTTAAGATGTTTAAATGTTATGGTGTTAATAAATGTGTTAAAGTTAATAATGTTACAGCTATTTTGTAACTTGATAAAGATATGGGTAAAATATGGGATTATAAATCAATAGATACTGTACAGAAATGGCAGGTGTGTAATTCCTGTAGTAAGCCGTGTAGACTGCAAAATATTTAACACACACATCTTAGGATTGTTTAGTACCAATTTTCCAGAACTGTTTCTTGTTAACATCTGTAAACAACAGGTTTACTGACTGACTGATACACTATTAAAATTATTAGAATAAGTAGCGGAGGTAACAAAAGCATGTAAATCTACTGAGAGGTACACCTTATTCTATAGCCAAATAAGCCAATTTATATATATTCAGTTTATCAGTTTTCTTAACAGTGGTTGTGTTTCCAGATTGGTTTGTGCTCTTGTTTGTGTATCTTCATTCAGAGAGCTCTTTAAGACAATGATACAAATCTCTTTTTTAAGCTAAATGTCAGCACAGCAGAACTCCTTTTTTAGTCAATGTTTCATTATATTATTGTTTTTGGATCCTGAAGTACCCTGATACTGCACATGTTCCGTGTCTCATTTTTCTGACACACCCAATTCAGTGGAAAGAGTCTATTGAGTATATAGTTGAATCAGTGTTGTAATACTCTAAGACTGAAAAACACACAGTACTATATCCTAACAAGGCTATTTGCCTCTGAAACAGTGAATTTGAGTTTTATGTTTAGCATTTTTAAACAAGAAGCACAAAAGACCCTGAATACATTATGACCTCATTCTGACATGGACAGTGTAACACTTCGATAACACTTTATTTTACAGTGTCTTTGTTACATATGTACCTACTGTAGTAATAACTGCAAATTATACATAATTACATGCAACTATTCCTTACCTAAACCATAATCCTAACCCTATAGTAAGTTGTTGTTAAGCATTTTGTTAATGAATATTACTCAGTACCTGTATAATTATACTGTAACAAGGACTCTGTAAAAAATGTAACCGACACTATGAGGAAAGCTGATTGTAAATGAATTGCTAAATAAGATGACTCAGACTTTTCTTGTTAAAAGGCAGCTAGAAGGAAAAGAAGGTGTGTCTTGAGCTGAAATATATTTTACATCATTACTGTATATATTATGTAGCACTGTTGCCAAAGCATGACATGCATTTAATTATCTAGTAAAACGTTATACATTTACAAGTGTATTTAAAACATTATTACCCTCAAAATCGTCACATACTTAAAAAAAACTTACATACTTCTTCTGGTGGAAAATTTTCGATTTTTACAGGGAATGGATTGTTATATAATAAACAAATTGGTAGGTTTAAGGGCAGAAAATGGATAATGTAAAAAATGTCTAAATTGACATATTTATTTATACTGAGTACCCTGCATGTAAAAAATTATGCTAAAGTGGTATACTGTGCTTTTAAAAGTGCGGCCAAGGGGTCCTGACTAATCATCAATAATCAGTTGGTAAACTGTGAATGACAGTTGCTTTGTACAATCAGCAGCATAAGTGTTTCATCATATTATACTATATGTTTGACTAGCTTATTGATGTTTCTAAATTTGTATTTTGATGTCAGGTTTGTTGTTTACTTATTTTTTTGGATTTGGTATTGTATTTTCAGATTTCTAATTAGTTTATATATATATATTACATATATTATATATTATATATATTACATATATAATATCATGAATAAGCCATATTTCGATATATATATCATGGTAAATTATGTTGGCATTATGCTAATCATGCTACATCATGCTACATCATGCTAATCATACTAGCAACTACTAGCAACTACATCATGCAAATCATACTAGCAGCACCTTAAAATATGTTAGAATCATGTTAGTATCATGTTAAAACATGTTAACATCGTTGAAATATTCTGTCATCAGTTTTGCCACAGTAAGCACCCCTTGTACTTGTATTGTATTGGGGCACTCATGGCTGGTGAAGCACAACCTGCATGATGGTTGGGCTAAGAATTTTGTCCTGTTTTGGAGTACTTTTTTGTCTTAAGTCTTTTCTGAATGCGTCACTTCTGTGAAGGCACTTTTGTTTCTGTGTTGCAGTAGAGGGAGGCTTTGGACAAGTACATGCTCTGTAACTCTATGGATTCACGCCTCATCCATCCTTCCTTTTTCCAGGCTGGTGAGAGTTTTTTTATGCAAAAGAAGGCTGCATCGACAACAGAGATGGTAAAGAACCTGTACCCACTATCTTTTAGGTCATTGACCTTCAAGTTGCTGCAGGGTGTATAAAGTATTTTCGCAAAGTTGGTCCTCTGCAATCTGTACCATTTTCTTTACATCTTGGAAGTGGATGATCAGTAAAAGACAGCCTTCAACACTTCCACAAAGACACTGTTTAAATGGTCCCAACAGGTGCAGGGGGCTTTTAATAAACTGAAGGTAATCTCTGTACATGTCTTGTGATTCAGAAAGATACAGAATGACAGTTAGTTGGAGGTGAATGCTTCAGTGCTCCAGGCAGGGGCGCCGCTAAGGGGGGGAAGTTGGGACAATTCTTAGGGCCCACGCCCTTTAGGGGCCCCCAGAGATCTGCTTTATTAGTAATAATACTACTAGGAGGGGCCCTAACCTCATATTTTGTCATAGGGCCCAAAATTGCGAGCGGCGCCCCTGGCTCCAGGTAACCAACCGCATGTATAGGCAGTTTATATTACATGATCACTATTCTCTATAAACCATAGAGATTTGTTTTTCATGAAAATCCTATTGGATAAGCAGTTTCTGAAAATACTCAAATCAGCTTGACTGGCACCAACAAGCACACCACATTCAAGTTACTTTTTTTAAGAATTTTGATGTTCTAACCTAGTTGGATGCATTATTTTATTACTACTGTTATTCTTAGTTTTATTATAATCACTGGTATTATTATATTATTACTATTATTGGCTCATTAAGCTCTCTCCTAATGAACTGATGATCTCAATAAGATGTGTTAAATATAGGAGACATACAAAATGTGCAGTGCTGTGAGTCCCCAGGGCCAGTAGTTAGACTCTTGCACGTTGCTTGGTTTTTGCTTATTACATACAAGCAGCTCCATAAAACAACGGCATAGAAAATATGCATACTTCTCTGTTTTTAGCTTAACCTGTAGTAACCTCAAAGCTGACATTGTTGCCCAATTGTCCTGCCCAACTTCATTTAAATATCCCCTCTCCTCCCCCATCTGTCATGTGAGCAGCCAGGAATACTAGAGAAATAAGAGAACTCTGTCCTCAGTACAGGTCTGTCAGAGGATCACAGCACTTCTACAGTGTCAGCATGAGGAGACTTCCTGTCACTTTTCTCCTGCTGCTGGTGAGTTAAAGAGCTGTGTGATGTGATACAGGTAGGGTTGTGTGTCGGCCATCACCGTGGTTCATGTTTCACTGTGGGACAAAACGGTCTTTTTAAACCGTAAATGTTTATGTTTAGGGACTAGGTGTGCCTTTCATTCTGTATAAAGCTAGGTGAAACCCAGGTTTATGTAGGACAGGTGGCTGAATGTGTGGTTTCTTTTGAATGATTAGCTGATTTTTTGCAGTGTGTGGGTTAATACCACAGTAAACTCAAAAACCAAAGACAGGACATGCTTGAATTTGTAATGTTGACGCTTGACTTGGGTATATACAATACAACCATAGGGTGTGGATGAAAGTTGCTTTCATTCCCATAAATCTTTTAGACCATGATACATGAAAGTTTGCACTGAGGGAATTGTTTGCTTTTTTAAGGTCAAGTTGGATGCCATAGGACATGTAAATTACTTAAATATGTTACTTGTTGAAAATCATTTTAAGCATGTAAATGTAATCATCTTTCTGGAACATTGGATCATCAAGTTTTGCATCAACTTGTGGAGTTCATGCTGTCATATTTACATTTATGCATTTGGCAGACACTTTATCCAAAGCAACTCACATTGCATTATATTAATAATGCATTAATTGCATTAATTAATCCCTGGGATCAAACCCATGACCATGGAGTTGTTAGCGGCACGCTCTAACCACTGAGCTACATACAGGAAAGCTTTCTCTTTTTTATATATTTATAACATTGAATTAATTTTTAATGACAAATTCTGGTTGTTCATGTTAATTTTCTAACTCCAAACATACCAGCTTCAAATAGAGTTGCGGGCTTCATTTTAAAGGGTTTGACATGTCACAACTAGAATATATGAGGTGCTTTGCAAGGTTTGTGTGTATACCCTCAGGCATTCCTAAGAATGCATACATCAAATAAAGTTTGCTTACTATTACAACAATACATAGTGCTATTATTGGAAGCTCATGCATTCAGTTGCCTGTTGCTTTGACAAAGTGTGTTTGACAAAGAGTGTTATCATTCAATGATAAAAGTCTTTATATCAAAGGTAAACATATCACTTACTTTCCATACAGTGCAAATTATTTAATTACCCTGAAAATAATAATAAATAATAATAAAAGAAAATGAATTGAATTAGCTTTTCAGAGTCTCCTTAACAAACTGGTTTTATCTAAAATTTGCATCAAAAACATTAATAAAAAATAAATATTAAAAATAATTTGGTTTCCCTTAATTTTAAAGTTAAGGGAAACCAATACTTTAAAATTAAGTAAAATTTAGTAAAAAACAAAAACAATCCCCCTGAAGCAACCTGAACTTCTTGGTCTTGCTGAGGGGGAAGAAGGTGGTAGTTCAAGTTTGGTTTCTTACTGAGTTCAAAATTGCAAACTTTTACCTAAGTGTACATTTTTAACCACTAGACTACAGCACCCAATCAGAAATATAGTGGCCTGAATAGAAAATTAGTGGCCTAAAATTTAATTTTAGATGTACTTGAGAAATCACAAAAAAACTGAAAATGTGGGGGAAACTCATGGAAAAAGCCCAAGTCACATTTGACCTAAAAATATTGTATTAATTTTTTTCAAAAGTTATAGTAATGTAAAAAAGTTATAGTAGTTATAAAAACGTTATAAAAAGTTTAAGTAATGTAATATATTACAGTACAAATATTGTAAATTAATGTTTCTTCGATATATGGATACACAATATCATGAACAAATAGATAATAATTTAATTTCTTGCTTCTTTTTTACATTATAGTAAACTATGACACAGAACTGACAAGTTTTATGGAATGTTATGAAATGTATTTATTTTTACTTCAGTATGCCTGGACCATGAACACATGGGCTGACACAGGAAGGATAAGACAGAAACGTGCATGGATTATTGATTCTTTTACAATTGAAGAAGAAAATCCCGGACCGTTTCCATACAAACTAGGCAGGGTGAGTCACACTTTAACAGTCACTGCATACAGCTAAAGATGCTTCATCAATTCATTTTACTAAAGCATGTTTTACATTACAAACACATTACATTGTTCCAACATGTTAGACACAAGCTCATTAATAACACAATATCAAAAACACAATATAAACATATGTAAATTTTGTTGTGTACTGTGTGTGTTTCAGATCGAACTTGACAGAAAATATTTAGTCAATTTTGAACTTTATGGCCAGGGTGTGAATGAGGAACCCCAAAATATTCTCACAATTAATAAGGATACAGGTGAAATTTATGTTCATGGGAAGGTGGATTACGAAGCTGTGGACAGTAATAAAGCTCTCAAAGTATGTATTTCTTAACACGTATTTCTGTAAAAAGTTATCATTATATAATAACTTATTACATAACTTATTACATAATAAGTATATTGAGTCTGTATATTGAGTGTCTATATGACCCAATTGTAGCTGCAATTTGAAGCAAAAAATAGATCCAACAATGCAGTAGACACAAGGCTGGGGGTTGAGATCAAGATATTGGACGTAAATGACAACACCCCCATGTTTCAGCAATCTAACTATAAAGTTATTGTGGAAGAGTCACATGCTCAAGGTAACTCTATCATACACAAAAAAATTTCGGAACACAAACATTTTTCGAAGAATCATAATACAGCCCTAAAAATAAATATATAGTAAATATAGCACATTAGTAATATAAATCAATTAAAAATAACTTTTAAGGGCTTTAAGGGTCGCTATAAACTGTCATTTTAACGTAAGAGCCACACTATTCTTCAAAAAACTTTTTGTCTTCCTTAGTCCACAAGAGTAAATAAAAGTAAAAAATGACACAATTGACATTTTGTGTGATTTATTTCTTTAACACTTAAACACCATTTTTATTAATATTTATCTAGATAAAAATGTTCTGACAGTGCTGGCATCTGATAAAGACAATTCAAAAACACCCAATGGAACCTTCTCCTTCACAGTCAAATCTGTCACACCAAAGACTGACAATGTTGAGTTTTATATCCGACAGCAAGAGGGAACAGGAACAATTTACTTCAATGGGTGCTTAGACTATGAGGTATGAATTGGATTTTTTCATGGAAAAAATAAATCATAAATTTGTTTGCATACAGGTACACATATGAATTATCGGAGCCTGCTTTGTGTTTAATTAACATCAGCACCTTGTCACAGAAATCATCTTAGGGTAATGATTATAAACTGAAAGGAAACTCAGTTTCCACTAAACATACATAAACTATATAGCCAGTGCAATATTTGAAATAAACCAGGATCATTAAAACTACGGTCTGTATGGTCACAAAAAAACTGAAAAAAAAGATTTATAAGTATTTCTCTATTAGCACCTAAATTATCAATTAAATTATTCATGATCTTACATATTTTGCCCTAAAGGCATATGTTTAAATATTTGAAATTAATTTTGTAGGCAAATATATACTTGTGTTAACATATTAATCTAATTGGAGCCCAGGCAATAAGATTGTTTAAAAGCATCTCAGGGTGATTCGTCAAGATGCTGGTGATTAAAATGACAAGAGTGGGCTTACATTGTTACAGACTCGCTGGTTTAAACAAGCTAGTTTAAAAATACAACAGTATAATATTGTTTTGGTTCATTTAGCCACAAAATAATGTCCATAGTTCCATTTGTGCTATTAAATAATTGTGATTATATATATATATTACTTTTACTAGTGTACACTGCAGATGTTAATCATACTAACTTAATATATTTCAGAAAGCTCAGAAATATGAAGTTCTGATTGAAGCAAAGGACCATGGAGAAAAGAAACAGCTGTCAAGCACAAGTACACTTACAGTCATGATTTCTGACAAAAACAACCACCTTCCAGAGTTCTCTGGCCAAACAGTGAGTTTCTCAATGGATTTACATTTGGGCATTTAGCAGATGGTTTAATCCAAAATGACAATGCAGGTGATGTTTGGGGCAGTTCTGAAAGATGGAAGGTTGCAGTTCCAGGCTAAAACAACTGAAGGACTGTTCGTAAAGCAGAGACTGTTTTTAGGAGGCACAAACTTTAAACTTCAGTTGACAACTTACATATATGCATTTGGCAGATGCTTTTATCCAAAGCAACTTACATTGCATTATAATACATTGTTTCGGAGTATGTGCAATCCCTGGGATTGAACCCATGACCATGGCGTTGTTAACACAATGCTCTAACCACTGAGCTACAGGAACCTTCCTGCAAGATCATGTTGTGTAGCGATACAAGCCCTTAATACCATAATGACATATTTGTTATCGGTTTTAGGGCTCTGGGAAAGTAAAGGAGCGAGACACTGGGACAGAAGTTTTGAGACTTCAAGTAACAGATAAAGACAGCCGTGGTTCAGAAGCCTGGAAAGCTAAATACACAATCCATGGAGATAAAAAAGAGATTTTTAAAATAGAAACAGACCCAGCTACAAATGAAGGGATTTTAACAGTTGTTAAGGTAGGCTGATGGTTTTCACTAAAAAGTAAAGATTTTTTATTTATTAAGTCGGTGCTTCTAAACATGGCCTAAATGAAATGGTACTTTATAGCCCAGAATTGCTGTGTTCCAGTGTTGCTGTCTAAAATTCTAAAGCTTCTAAAAAATGAAAATTTTAAGTCCTTATAAATTAAGTCCTTTTAACATATTTTAATAAAAACATTAGGCTTTAAATGACAAGAATGTATTTGGATACAGTATTTCGCATTACTTTATATTGTGATTCGATTTGACTCGATTGACTCTTTCCAAACACCCAGCCAATGGACTTTGAGGAGCAAACATACCAAAATCTCTCCATCAGCGTGCAAAATGAGGCTCCTTACTTCTCCTGTAAGATTAAAAAGCGCAAACCAGATACTATGTGGGAACTTGACAAATTTTTCGAAACACCTGGAACAATTAATCCAAATCTCTATAAGTCTGTCCCAGTGACCATTTATGTTGAAGATGTCAACGACCCTCCAGTTTTTATCCCCCCTGTTAAAGAAGCTGTGATAATGGAGAACACAGCTGTAGGAACCTATCTAACAACAGTCACTGCTAAAGATATGGATGGAATCCATGGAAACACATTTCAGTAAGTGAAGTTATGAATAGTATATATGAGTATAAGATGCATTCATATATACATAATAGAAGATTCATATATACATAATATATAAGATCTTTCTCCTACTCTCAGATATGTTATAGGGGAAGATGTTGCAGGATGGATAAATGTTGATAAAGAGACTGGAAAAATATTCACAGCTAAAAATATGGATAGAGAATCACCGTTTGTGACAAACAGCACCTATAAAGCAATTGTGTACGCTGTGGATGATGGTATGATACGTTTATATCTCTCTTGTATATCTCATGTCATGCTGCAAATAAAAAAAAATGATTAAAAACGTTTATTATTGAAAAAGAATAATTTTTCAATATATTCACAAGCATTAAATTAAAACTAATATAAATGTTTTTCAATTCTAAAAAAATATATATAACAGTAATACAGTGATAGATGGAGATTTTTACTGGTTGACAAATATATATTTTAACTGTTGTATCACCCACCACTAAGTCACAGCAAAATACTACCTTTAATTTATATGTCAGACCAAAAGGCTGTAAAACACCAAACTGACATCAAAGAATTTGCGTCTTAAATGGCGACTGTAGTGTCACTACACGTTGTTGCGTCTGGTCCAAAAAGTTGCACTTTTCAGCCAACAGCCCAATTCTGTAGCACAAACTACATAAAAAAAGAAAATATGTCGGATTTATTTTATGCCAAAAAAAGAACACAAACTTTGAAAAAATTAACAAAACAAAAATGAAAATGAAAAGTGAACTTTGGACACTGGTAACAGATATCCAATGATTATAAGTTTACTACACTTCATTGTACTGCCATATTTCATTTCAATGTTTTTCACTCCTCTGACTGGCAGGTGAGCCACCACTGACTGGAACAGGGACTGTGATAATTTACCTAAATGATCAAAATGACAATGTGCCAATGTTGACTGAGAACCATGTTGACATGTGCCTGGGCATGGAGCCCACAACAGCAAACATCACAGCTGTAGACCTGGACCTTCCTCCGTACAGCTCACCTTTTCACTATGAGCTTTTGGGAGATGTTAAGGGGAAGTGGAGGATTGATCCAGCCTATGGTAATGCAGACCTCAAAGATTCCCCATCACTGCAAAAAAATGTTTGAAACCAGGCTGTTTTTCTTTCAAAAGATGAGCTGTTCTGTAAGCACACAGCATTGTTTTCCTTTGCAATGGCATTACAGGAGGCAGAGGAGCAAAACCGGGCATGTTAGTGGTGATAATATCTCTGTATAGTGAATCCCTACCGTAAAAATTTTTTTTGCATACCCTTTAAAAGTTAATAGACTCCTTTTTCTAAAATTATTACAAAATCATGGTTTATATTGTGTGTGTACATTGCATGTATGCGCTACAATTACAACAGTTAAGCATACTGTCTTCAGATCAAACTATATTTAAAAAAAAGGCATGTGAAAGTTTGCAACCACAGCCAGAAATGCACTTTCCCATGAGAAAGATTTGATATCTATTATGCAATAATGGCTCCCAAATCTGTAGATAACACTATTCATATTTTGTGCTATATGTGTGTGGGTTTGTGCATACCTGTGGAATTGCAAGGGGAACTATGGGTATGTGCCTGTGTATATTAGGGTGGATTATCGTTTATAAAATCTGACAATTTTTCAAAACTTTTTTGTAAATAGAAAATGAGACTTGTAATATAAGAAAAAACGTCTTGGTTACATATGTAACCCCCGTTCCCTGAAGGAGGGAATGGAGACGTTACGTCAACTGACTGACGTATGGGGTCTTGCTTGAGAGCCCTATCACCTTCGCGTAAGAAAAAACGCGCCAATGAGCATCGGCCCGAGAGGAGAGAGCCAATGAGCATTTGGGCAAGCGCTGCGCACCGGCACACGAGCGCTTGGCGCGGGTGTATAAAAGCCGGCAGCGCATGCTTTTATTCAGGTTCTTGCTGAGGAGCCGAGATGTGTCCCGGCCATTCAGCGGTGAGTCAGGCTCGCGGCAGGGGGACGTAACGTCTCCGTTCCCTCCTTCA